>JANIJG010000436.1:0-14111 GCA_024611175.1 Megaceryle torquata | reverse complement strand
GCTTCCTAAGATCCAACCTGACCCTCCCCTGGCGCAGCTTCAGGCCCTGCCCTCTCCTCCTGTCACTGGTTGCCTGGCAGAAGAGCCCAACCCCCCCGACTACAACTTCTTTTCAGGTAGTTGTAGAGAGTGATGAGGTCTGAGAATCTTCTATATGATTCCACTGAAACTGGCCAATGGATGTGCACACCTACTTCTCATGAGAAGCCAGGGTACAAGCAAACTAACTGCATGTTGCATTCTCAGAACACACAGTACACTGGGAATTGTTTTAGAAATTCCTTACAGGCAATGGCTGAAAAAGGCATTATTTCTGGATCTTTCTGTGATTCCTAACACTATCTCTGTCACCAGCGACCACCTGCTTGACAGCACTAAGACTTCTCCCTCTTCTTAAAGAAGTGAAGATACAAAGCTTTAGTGTACACTGTACATGATCACCTCTTGCCTACACTTTAAAAAACATTCATGGGATAAGACTGAACATGCTTGTGGCAGCATCAAGGGTTTTTTATAACTTCTTTTATTTAATAATAATCTGTGAAAATACAGAAACATATGCCCATGTATGAAACTCCATTTTAAATCTTAATCTTTCAATTTATAAATAAATCCAAATAACATGTTTATCTTCTTTTCTCATGGCAGGCACACTCACAACACAAATGGTTGTTGACTCAAAGACAGACCCTGTAGCAAGTAAAGGAGATTGAGTCAGACTGAAAATGTGCAAATCAATTCAAAATCCATAAAAATATATTCACATAAGAAGACCTTATGTATACCAGTATGCCTGTGAAAACATAAGAGTCCTTTGGGAATGTAATAGCTGGACATAGTTACTCTGAATAGGTATATAATAAACTGTGGCATTAGTGACTGAATGAACTTTTGTATATTAACTTCATATTATTTAGGCATATCAAAGGATAAATACTGCAATTACATTGAGATAAATAATACATTGAGAATAATCAATATCAAACTTCTCTGAATTATTTAAATGTAAAATTGAGTAAGTGGAATAGAATTTCATGACCATGATTTAAATTAAATTTACATCTTGATATCATTTTTAAATTATCTTTTTCTTATATAGTAGGCTCATACCTACCCAGTAGCTTCCCAAGAGGGTTGATAGAGAGAATCAGAAAGGCACAAGTGAGAAGTACTCACTCACATAGTTAAATGCCAAAGCGATACAAAGGTAGTAACTCATCACCTCACACAAGCAAAACAATGCCCAGCCAGTCTCTGAACAATGGTTACTTTGGAACATCCCTCCCTTGCCCTTCTCAATTTTATTGCTGAGCATGAGTTTTATGGTATGGAGAATCTCTTCACTTGATTTGGGTTAGCTGTCCTGACTGTATCCCCTCCCAAACTTTCATGCTCTCCTGGAAGGATAACTCTACTGAATGCAGCCAACTGGGGGAATTAATCTAAAATGTCACTAATTGAAGTATCACTGAAGGTGCAGTCTGGATTTTAAAATGAAGTTAAATTTTGAAGAGTATGTCTCAATAGAAGGTACCTCAGTGATTATTTTTTTCACTGATAAAACTCAGGGCAGGAATTAATTTCATCCTGAGAAACATTTTTGTTATACCTTTAATGACACAGAAGTACTCAAAAAAAGAACTTCCATAGGTTGCTCAGCTTCTGCATTACATCCAGTGATTCTATTATGGGAATATACCACTGCAGAATATGAACTCCACTATGGAAGCAAAACCATTCACTGTATTCCAAAACATGACTGGATGGATTCATAAATTCAAGTTTATTAAGCTGTGAATTTATTTTTTTTTTTTTAATTAAACTCTTTCAGACTAAAATAAATTAAAACCACCATGGGTGAAATGAAACTGCAGTTTTAAAATTTGTGGGTTTAACGCAGACAAGTAGGTAGTCAGAAAGAATTGTGGACCATGCTGTAGGACACCTTTGTCTTTTGACACAGAAATCTTACATTTAATATCAGTATTCCTTTGAAAGCTGACAGCTGGATCAATGGCTGCTCTGAAACAGATGTGAGTCATTATGAATGTCTAAGAATTTGTTTGGGGGTTATTTTTGTTTTCTTTTTTTCTTTCTGATAAATTAATAAAGAAATCAAAATATATAAATTAGTGAACAAAAAAAAGGCACTCTTTATAGTGCTGTAAACAGAGTGTGACCTAAAACATTTGTTCAGCACTCTGTTTTGTTAACAACATCAGATTCAGATCATTGGCTCATATTACCTGGAGACAGAAAGAAAATTGGTTGAACTAATTAGGAAATTTGCAAGACAGGTAATTCATGTTTAAGACTCCAGAAAACATAGGCCATGTTTCATAACAGGAGCTGAATTGCTTAGCTGATATACAGACAATGTGCAGATATAACTTTTATTTATACAGTAGAGGTACAAAACAAATCCAGATGGAAATGAGAAATCTGATCGATCAAATCAAGGACTATTCATAGGCAAAATTTCATTTGTCAGGGCTTAACATGCATGCAATTCACATAAATCACATTTTCGTTGCATAAAAATAAGGCTTACAGGAAAAATATGTTATACACACTAGGTCTAGCTGATGTCATGGTGTTGGGTCATAGGCTGGGCTTGATGATCTTGAAGGTCTACTCCAGCCTCAGAAATTTGTGATTCTGTGTGGAATGATGTAGATAGAAAATTTTTACTATATTAATTAAATCTCTCTCTAGACTTAATGTAGTGGAACGATGGCAAGGAAGAACTTGAACATTCTGATTATAAAGCATGATGATGGATACCTTAGGTCAGTCTTCTAACACGAAAACCTTTTAATTTAAAGGAAACTTTATATGTCCTTCATATGATTTCAGTTCAATATAAGATAACAAATGACTGTAACATCTAATAGTTGCACCACTTCTCAAAACTAAAAAATTATGCCAATCATAAACCTAACCAATGTTTAGTAATCTTCACTCATCCCAAAGACTTTTATTCACTGACATAAGGAAAAGTTTAGATAATGTTCCAGCAACCATCTGTGCTAAACTGCGTTCAAGAAGCCAGTTGCAAATCACTTTGTTTTAAAAATATGCTATAAATATCAAATACATTTGTGCATGGGGTAAAAAACATAGATCTGCATTAATACATATTTTGGTCCACTATGGAAATAGTTTCAGATAGAAAAATCATTACTTCCAATTATTCTTCTTCAGTACCTCTGAATTACTTTTCCTATTACCCATTTCCTTTCACTTCTGAGGTAGTTTTTGTTTGATTTTCTACATTCTACAAGTCTACATTTGGCAATGGAAGAAGGAAAAACAAGTAGTGATATATCATTTACAAATATTTTAAGATAATACTGATGTCCTCAGCCTTAAATTTTCTGAACTATTTAATAATAATATTTTATTATACTATAATAAAAATGGCCTGATCTGCAGCAGGCTTATTGAGTAACTTACTGACCTGAGGTTTGACTAACAAATCACTGAAGAATCACATTATGCCATCACTGAAATTATTGTTTGTTATGTTTTCACTTTGAAAAATGTGATCACTCATACATCATATTTAATCAGGAAGATGGAAAAACACTTCAATATAGAAAACACTCATAAATGAAAACTGTGAAGGTATGTGAAAATTGAAACTGCAATCCTTAAGATACATTGTCCTAAAGGGTATACTAGTTCTACTAACATCTCCAGCAGAAGAGTTGATTCTGAGCTTTATGTCCTTAAAAAGTCTGCAGAGCTTTTCTATCATCTTAACTTTCCTTTACATGATTTATTAATTCCTGATTCATAGGATTAGGTGGACAGAGAGACATTCCTGATAAAGTTGATACAGGTGCTTATGAAGCAATCTTCTTTTATCTGGTATTTTCACAAAGCTATAATATCCTACACAATAGATCTGTTCATACAGATAAATGAAATTAGGATGCTCTGTTCCTCTGTAGCTGACAGAAAAGAGCAGCTCATAAGACCATAAGGTTGTGATCTTATCCATCCGTGGTCTTGATTAGTTTACTAATACAGATGTAGCCAGTAGGATTATTTCCTGTTAGGATCCATTTTCCAAAATAAGAAAACAACCATACCTATATCCTTCCTAACAAAAATGAGAAAAACATCAGTGAAGGTTTCACAGCTGCCACAAACTTGTTTCAATGTTCCTTTTACCATCAGAAAGTTTTCCTTAGTATCTGTTAGATCTCCCTGCATCATTTTATGTTTACTGGTTGGGCATGAGGAATGCAGTATATTCTTTTTGTCATAGTATGTATTTGAAAATACACGTTTACATTAAGAAAATATCATGAAACGATCATTAGCAGAGTGGTGCAGGATCAAGCTGGAGGCCTCTAGCCGGTGGTGATCCCCAGTGATCATTACTGGGTCTGGTCTTACTTAGCATATCCATCAATGACCTAGGTGAGGAGACAGAGTGTACCCTCAGTGAGTTTGCTGATGATACAAAACTGGGAGGAGTGGCCAACACACTAGAGGGCTGTGCTGCCATCCAGCGTGGCCTGGACAGTCTGGAGTGTTGTGCAGAGTGGAACTTAATGATGTTCAACAAAGGCAAATGTAGGGTCCTGCACCTGGGGAGGAAAAACCCCATGCATCAATATAGGTTAGGGGTAGATCTGCTGGACAATAAGTTAACCATGAGGCAGCAATGTGCCCTTGTGGCCAAGAAGACCAATGGTATCCTTGGGTGCATTAAGTAGAATGTGGCCAGTAGGTCAAGGGAGATCATCCACCCCCTCTATTCTCCCCTGGTGAGACCACATCTGGAAGACTGTGCCCAGTTCTGGGCTCCTCAGTCAAGAGACAGGGAACTGCTGGAAAGAGTCCAGCAGAGGTCAAGAAAGATGATTTGGGGACTGAAGCATCTCTCTTATGAGGAAAGGTTGAGAGAGCTGGGACTGTTTAGCCTGGAGCAGAGAAGACTGAGAGGAGACCTTACCAATGTTTACAAATATGTAAAGGGTGGGTGCCAGGAGGATGGAGCTGGACTCTTTTCAGCGGTCCCCAATGATGGGACAAGGGGCAATGGGCACAAGCTGGAGCAAAGGAGGTTCCATTTAAATATGAGGAAAACTTCTTTCCTGTAAGGGTGACCAGAAACTTGAACAAGCTGCCCAGAGATGATGTTGAGGCTCCTTATCTGGAGATACTCAAAACCCACCTGGCTGCATTCCTGTGCAATGTATTCTACGCCAACCTGCTTTGGTTGGGGGAGGGGGTGGACTAGATGACCTCTAGAGATGCCTTTCAACTCCAACGATTCTGTGATTCTGTTCTTAATTTTCATTGTATAGATTACATTAATTGGAATAAAGGCTTTGTTTTTATATTTCTGTATTTTGCTTAACACGGTGAAGTGTTCTTCTTCAGTTTGCTTAATAACTGCAAAGAAGAAAAGTGACAGAATTTTCATGCCATAGTTATAGTGTTATCATATGACTATGACAAATCCAGTTTGTTTGTGTCCTTGCTTTGTTTTGACAATTCAAATCTCATGTCCCAAGATGTTGATAATAAAACAATATCTGTTAACAGCAGTTCCACAGAGATTTTTAAATAATTAGGAGTATTTACCAGTTTATGAGACACACAAAAAATAACAGTCGTACCAGTAACTACATAATTTCACAATAATTTTTCATCAGAGTAAGATAACACTAGATGTTACTGATGACACTACTCTGAAAATACATAATTTATGTAAGTGAACATGCTCTAAAACTATAGCCTCCAATTCCTGAGTGAAGGACAGTATATCCAATTGTACCACATGGAAAAATCCTCCTCTAGTGTTGGCAGCAAAATCTTGTACACTTCACTGTTTCTTGATAAGAACTTATTGATAATGATTTTTCCCTTCAATCTTATATAAACCTTTGATAAATAGCCATATGCACCCCCTGCCTATTAATATGTGTATGTATGTATACACAGCCCTATACATTTGATGTGAATAACATGTGAACCGAGCAAATATAACTTTTTTATTACGTTGACCTTCTTTGATGTACAGAAGATAGCTGGTGTTGTTATAATGTCCGTTTCATTGCTTATTTTATTTTACATTTCCTTGCCTCAGATTTATCCCTTTTCCAATTTTCTAGAACATAAAAATGTATATTTTAGTTCTTCTTAAATATTTGTTAATGAATTTCATAGGCACACTGGATTCAACTTGTATAAACAGGCCAGAAAATTTGAAGTCAGAGCCAAGGCAAATCCATGCCAAAACATTAGTCGATCCATTGGAACTGATTATACACATACAAAAGGGAGAATGCGTGAAGTGATATATAAGGTCACTGTGACAGCCAGAAGGTAATGCCAAAATATTCCTACTGTCTTGGCTCATTCACATGTATGGGCACAGAGCTGATTAAGAGCCAAACACTCTGCACGAGCCAAACTTAACTTCCTTGGCTTGCCCACCTCCAAAGCACAGCTGTCATGGCAAAAACAACCCATCAGACATGAATTCATTTTGCTAGTTTTCATCTGCCATGACTTTGTAAGATGCAGCCACCAAGGGCAGAGTGCTGCTGCTGCTGTTCTGAGAATAACCCACACTACTGAAAAAACCTGTTTGACTCACATTGCCTGTTGCAATGAGGTGTCAGCTTCTGAATAATAAACACCCTCCTAATGAGGTCTAGACACCTCTAACCAAGATTTTGGAAATGTGACTAGTGATTTTGATTGTGCTACGTGCTGGGGCCCATCTGGAAGCACCTGAGTGGCCTGATTTGCAAAAACCACAGTGCTCTTTGCAAAGGATCAATTAAACCCAGTCTTCAATGGGACCTTCCAAAACTGGGGTCGTCAAAAACATTAGTAACTTTCTAACTAGCTTAGCTTAATTAGTTTCAGTAAGGGAGCATAGAAACACATTGACTAAAGATATTCCAGAGTTATGATAGTTATTTTCTATTTAACCACAGTAGAAACTATGGCAAGTGTGCCTTTTCTTGACATCCAGAAACTGCCCCCCTTCCTCTGAGCCACAAAGTGTTATTGGGAGTTTCTTCCCATCTGTGATAATCAACTTTGTGATTCTAAATTACATTTAGTCAGTTGAGATCAGTTCACATATATATGCATCTGATGGGGTAAACCCCGACACATTCAGTGCTAAGCCTTGGATTTCTACCCATTGTATGAACTTTTAGAAGTTTGTGTAGTTAATACAAACAGGAAAATGACAAGCACAGTTTACCATAAACTTACTGTTAAGTATATAGATATTTCCTTCCATTGTCACTTTCTCCCACTACACAAAATAGTAATAATTTTATGTGTAAATTTACATTATGATTTTATGAAGAGAACAGAACAATTTTTCATGCAGATAAAGTACAAATATCTGAAGGCCAAGCAACATGCCCTTAAGATGATCTGGCTTTTCTTAGTTTTCTCCTCCTACAATAATTTCATGGAGTTTTCTATAGGAGTTCTGATAACATTTTCTGGATGGAAGGAAAAAGCTCATCACTTCTCTTAAGACATCACAGTTTTCTGCCAAGTATACATTTTTCCTTTTCTTCAATGAAAAAGTGAAAGATTAATTTATTATAGAATATGATTAAATTTTAATGCCTTTAATATTTGGTTTATATTTAATAGATTAATAAAATTTTATATTAATTCAAGATTCCTGAAACATTAACAGATGCTCTACAAAGAGTCCATTTTCAGAGTCTTGTTGAAATCAGTAATGATTGAAATTAACACTTGACTGCTTCAAGGTATTTTCTTGAAGTCAAAATGTAAACTCAGGTACATGAAAATTGTCACAAGAGCTTTTTTTCTTAGATGTTGTAATATTCTTTAGATTATCATTGAGGTTTTAGCAATTTATCTTTCAACTGCTGTCTTATTTTAGTAAAGCAAACATTTTAGGAGCCTGACTATTAATGTCTCAAACCTTGTGTGGTGGTAAGATCTGAACAGAAATCAGGCAAGGCCTGTCTGGAGGGAGGAGGTGTCAGTGGCTCTCATTAACCCTGCATGGATCTGCAAAAGTCCCCTGGCTTCTTGCAGATAAATTAACAATAGGAAGAGATAAATTTGCTAGGCTGGACAGTGTCTTTTCCCTGAGTTAATTTCTTCTGCTAACCACTGTGACTGCACCAAGGGGAGGTGTATAGAAGACACTGCACCAGAAGAGACTCATGCAAATTAGCACCACCTCTCTACACTTTCTATGTAAATTGGGGATGCCACCCTTATGTCAAATATATGTATTGATTTGGGTGCACCTACCACCAAAGACCTCAAGATTTGGATTGATCCTGTGAGACATCACTGGACCCGAGGGTGGTGATGTCTTGCTATCTTTCTCTCCCTCTATCTTTTCCATTCCTTCTCTTTCTACTCTTCCTTTCTTCTAGATACTTACTTGTGCCTTGAAGTAATTGATAAGAAAATAACACCTATGCCAATACACTTTTATCTGCACTGTTTATTGATTGTTGTTAAGGAAAACAAATAAATTGTTTTGTATTGTTCCTTCCAGTCATTGTCATGACTCAACCACCTCTGCAGCCCTGCTGTGCAGGGACAGCCTCTTTTGGGGGATCATAACAATTCACCCCCCTCACCATGCCCTGAGTGGGGCAACACAGCTTTATGAAGGGCAGGTCCTGTCTGACTAACCTGATCTCCTTCTACAACATGGTCACCGATTTACTGGATGAGGGGAGGGCTGTGGACATTGTCTATCTGGACTTTAGTAAGGCCTTTGACACCATATCCCACACCATTCTTCTAGAGAAACTTCCAGCTTGTGGCCTGAATAGGAATACTCTGCTGGGTGAAAAACTGTGAGAAGACAGAGAATAGTAGTTAATGGAGTTAATTCCAGCTGGTGGCCGGTCACTGGTGGTGTTCCCCAGGGCTCTGTACTGGCACCAGTCCAGTTCAACATCTTTATTGATAACCTAGATGAGAGGATTGAGTGTACCCTTAGTAAGTTTGCAGGTGACACCAAGCTGGGTGGAAGCGTGGATCTGCTTGAGGGTGGGGAAGCTCTACAGGGGGCTCTAGATAGGCTGGATCGCTGGGCCAAGGCCAGTTCCATGAGTTTCAATAAGGCCAAAGGCCAGGTCCTGCACTTCAGCCACAACCCCAGCAGTGCTACAGGCCTGGGGAGGAGTGGCTGGAGAGCTGCCAGGCAGAGAAGTACCTGGGGGTGTTGATTGACAGCAGGCTGAACACAAGCCAGCAGTGTGGCCAGGTGGCCAAGAAGGCCAACGGCATTCTCATTAGAAAGAGAAAATAGAATTTGTAAAGAATTTACAGTAGTGCAAAGAAAATGAGATAGGCACGAGCATTCTTTTTCTTCCAATGTATTTTTCATGTAATTAAAACACGTGTGATTAAAAACAAGGTTACATATATTTTTGAAATATTGTATTTATAGTACCACAACAAATATAACCCACAACACACATATATAAAATCTACATAGAGTTCAACTTTCCTAAAGAGCCTCCTTTATGCATGTTATGACAGTAAAATCAATTAATTTAACTCGCATCTTTCAGAACTATTAGATGGGAGGAATTATTTACAGGCTTTTCTGACAGGAAAGAATGCAGTACTGAATGAAATGTTTAATTTATGGCAAAGAGTGTACAAACTCTATAACAGTTAGAAAAACACCTTTAATGGCTCCTATATTATGAAATCAAGTGTTGTTACAGAGATGTGAAAGATCACCTGCTGACAACATTAGTAACCTTCATCATTTATTGTGGTAAAAGTGAACTAATAACCTAATTGATTAAAATTATAAAGAGCTCAGTGCTGAGCCTAAAAGGGAATGTAGAGCCTAAAATTCAAAAAAGTAGGAAGAAATTCTACAAGAGAAATATATATAGTTAAATTCTGTTCCTTATTTACTCTTCTTATTTACTCTTATTTACTCTCTTATTTATTCTTCTGCACCAGTTCATAAAAATTTAGTTCACAGCATCCCAAGTAGATGCTAACCAAGCAGGTTAGTAGATCCCATGCTGTAGATGGAGATGTCAAAATCATCCTGATACAAGAGCACAAGTGTGGCTGAAACCTTGTTTCCCAGTTGTAGGACCTCACTTGTTGATGCAAACTGAAGATTGACATTCAAAGACTGAAACCTCTTCTTGCATCTACACACCTAAACTGCCATTTAGAAAGAGCTTTATACTTTAATTCAGAAAGTTGATGGGAAAAGGAGGTGTAAGCTTCCATACAATGGCTTCATGGCTACAGAAGAAGCAAAATCTACATTCAGTTTCCTTTTTGAACCAAAAGTAATGACCACCTCTTCTGCAGTATGCTTTAAGAATACCTAGAATTGTGCAGCCTGGGTGTCATGGTTTAAATTCTGCTGGCAGATAAACACTACGCAGCTGCTCACCCGCTGCTTCCCCCACACACACATCCACAAACCCTCCTGTGGGATGTGAAAGAGAATCAGGAGGAAGAAAAAAGGTGAGACCCCCAGGGGTTAAGGACAGTTTAATAAAACAACACAGAGAAGAAAACAACATTACTAGTGATAGTACTTATGGAATTATACACAAAGGAAGTAGTAGAAGCCAGGAAGACTTTATCTGCACCCAAGATACCAACTTTCCCTGCTCCATCTGCACTGAAGCCGCACAGTGAAGCAAGCTGAAAACAGGCACCTCTACCCTAGGCCAGCCCTCCCCTTATACTGGAGCATGATTCAGCATGATATCAAATATCCCATTGGCTGGTTCAGTTCTTTATAACAGCTGTGGCCCCTCCCAGCTGTAGCCCCTCCCAACTGCTTGGGCCAGCAGCTGCTTGTGATAATTAACCTGAACCAAACCCAGGATACTGGGTTTGTGCATGCCTTCTACCAAAGATGTCACTGCAACAAAGTATGGGAAAATCTTAAAAGAATTTGAAGAAGTGATATGTATTTTATAGCCTGATGTTTAAGGTATATTGTTAAGGAAGAGAGACCATGATTCTGGACAACATATCTATAGAATGTATCATGTTTTATTTAGCAGCCTTAAAAATAATCAGAGCAAAGAGCAGGTATCAGATCTAGTAATGCCACACCCCCCCCCTCGCCCCCCCAGCCCTGTTGGAATTCTGTTATACTTTACATAAACATCAATGACATTCACAATACACCATCATGGCCTCCAAAAGTTTTCTGCTATATCATAACCAGGTTCTTCAGTCAGTTGATACCTGGGTTTTTTGAAAGCTGTGTTACTAGTTCACCTCTTCACTTCTGCTGTCCAAATCCATTCCTTGAACAACAGCCCATCTTTTTTTACCAATAACTACATCAGTTCTCTATTTAACACAGTTTCTTTCACAGTCCATCAGTTTTACATTCTGCTTTATGATGGAAGTCCAGTTGTAAAGATGCAGAGGTATTTTGTTCCCCCCATATGGTGTTCTTTTGTGTACACCAAGATGTGAGTAATTTGTCTATACAGGAAATCTTTATAAGTTATGTCATCTGTAAAGTCTCAGACTTAAAAAAATAACCAAAAAGGTTCATTAATTTTATCTTGCTTGTAAGAGAATTAATTCAGTAACAAACAGGAGTAAGAATACAAAGCCCAAGGTGGCCCAGTAGGAGTAGGTCAATGAATTACCGCAAGTAAATTGTTCTAGCTTTCCACCCCCTTTTCCAATATGAAGCAAGTTAACATAGTACAAATAATCCCAAATCCTTATTATCACATAAGATACCATACAGCTTAAAATCAATGGGTTTATTTTACATCTGGGAGAGGACCAAGGGGTTACACTCTGTTTATAATTCAATAGGAGAATAATGATTTTATGAACTGTAATAAGTCAATTTTTTTTTTTTTTTCTGGTTTGTGATTCTGTGTTTAATGCTCAAAGCACACTGACTTTGACAAGAACATGCTGTACTGTTAGCTCTGCTTCAATTGCCCTTCAAATGTTTAAAACACTAGATGAGACCTGGGTCTATCTTTCCTCTGAAATGATGGATTCTCAGACTTTATCTTTCTTAGGAAAGCTGATACACACTTATACTGATCTTTGGCTTTCAAGGGAAAGCATCAGATGTCATAAGAGTCACAAAAAAAAAAATCATTACACTTGAGAACATCAGATTTAATGGTCAGTTCAGGGCATAATTTTTTCAGTACTGTTTGCTTTGAAAGCAGTTCATGATGGGACCTGACTCACAGGATATGGTGTCTTGTGGTGTACCTCCATGAAAATGTCTAAAGAAATCATAACTATTTTTCTTGTGTTGTGGTGTACCTCCTTGAAAATGTATAAAGAAATCATAACTATTTTTCTCCTGAGGCTTTGTGGTGTGAGAGGTTAACTGGCAAAGCCTTTAGTGTGCAAATAAGTGCCAAGTTATAGGGCTTCAAGGTCATGGATGTCATTATATTTTGGAAATATATATACATGAGAAAGTTGCTTCAGAAGCTGGTGTTTAAGCACTATAGAAACATCAAAGCACAGAGTGGATCTGGAAAGTTATTCTGTATTCACACTCCTTGCTGCAGACATCAGAGATTTCAGACAAGAATCTACTCTTTTCCTGTCATACTGAAACTAACAAAAATTGTAGAGCTTTCAGGTGGTAAATATTTAATGATGACACCTTTAGAACATCAAAGGAATATATGGAACAATGAGCAGTTTGCTGAAAGGGAAGAACGAAAGGCATTTGCTTAATTATATTCTAACCTATATTGCTCCATACAGTATAATAAAGGTACAGATAGTAATAAGAGGAAGTTTGTTGGTTGGTTTGGTTTTTTAATATGTTTGTAAGAATGGCATTTGATTTCTCTCGTAACTTCTAAAACCAGGTTATACAAGATATAACAAATAGGGGGAAAGACACACAAAGTTATATTCTTGAAAATAAAGTAAAATTTTCTAGATTTTTAATAGAAGAAAGACTTCTAAATTAAAATATTTTCAATATTAGTCCTTTTTATGCCCAATTTCCATATGCAAAGTTATTCCTTCACTGATTGTTTTCTAAATCACGTATTATAATCTTAAATTAAATATTATATAGTGATTATATATTATATATAGGCCATATACAATTTGTCTAGAAGTTTCCATAGTATCCTCTTAAGCACTTGAAAGTTTGTGTAAATAGCCCAGTTAAGATTTCTTTAATGGAAGTTATGGATTCCTATGTCCTTGCATCTCAAAGCTCTGGTTTGCAGATCAATAAATTTGGTCAGAGTGCCAACTTGTCTGTCATGATCACAAAACTTTCCTACCCTCAGAGATGGTGGCCGTTTCTGAGCTGCTCACAGGAACTGGTTCCTGGCCTCTCTGAATTCTGCCACCATGCTAAGACATTGCCTAGAAGCATTGCATCTGAGCCAGAGTTAAGTAAGTCAGATAGTCTGCTGACAACAGAGTGGTAAAATCATGTACCAGGGCATGAACATATGTCCCAGATCTGCTTCATGCATTGAAAACAGCAAATAAGAGTTTGCCATCAACTCAGATTCCCACAACTCTTTGCGATGCTGACAGGTGACACCAGAGAGCTCTGTCAGTCTTGACAAAGTCGCAGAAATACCCACCACACTCTAAAAATTGAATAGTTCTTCTTTACTGATGCTTAGAAATTATCATTTTACAATGGCACTAAGAAGCAAAATCAGGCTGTCCTGAATCCTTGAGTTTTAACACATCATTGAAAATCTAACTTTGCACAAGTTTTCCATCCTATAACCTCATATATACTACTTAGAATTCTATACAGCATCATATGTGAATAACAGGTTTTATCCATTGAAAGAATTTATGATTTCATAGAATCATAGAAAGGTCTCGGTTGGAAGGACCTCCAGAGGTCATCTGGTCCACACCCCTGCTGAGAGCAGGGACAGCCTCAACTAGAGCAGGTTGCTCAGAGCCTTGTCAAGCCCCACCTTGAATGCCTCCAATGATGGCACCTCACCTACCTCCCTGGGCAACTTGTTCCAGTGTCCACCACCCTCATGGTAGAGAACTTCCTCCTTATTTCTCATCTAAACCCTCTCCTTTCTCATTTAAACCCATTGGCCCTCGTCCTTTCCCTCCAG
>JANIJG010000435.1:0-18448 GCA_024611175.1 Megaceryle torquata | reverse complement strand
ATAATTTTATTTGTCTATATGAACATATTGGTTTTCATTTTAAGAAGAAATCAAATTTTGGTAGCACATAATGAAAGTTTCAAAACTTTTGCTCTGAAACTAAATATAACAAAGACACTAAAAAAACCCCAAACCAACTATATAAAAAAGTTAAGTTTTGGTTTGGTGTTTTGTTGTTGCTGTTGTTTGCTTGTTTTTAATTTTTTCAAGTCACCCTGACTACTTGGGTACAAGAAATCATGAGTTTGGGTACACTAACTCTGATGATCAGATCTGAAAAACATAAATGAACACTAAAATGGATTCTTCTTTTCTCTGCATAGCACAGAATTTGCTAGAATGTGGAATACATTTGAAGTCTACTTGAAATGCTGTGTTTTTATTACAGGATGGTTCATTTCCAGTGTTTTAAAATAATCAATTGCATGAAACTTTAAATTTCTAGATGAATTGATTTATTCTGTCTGTATTATTAATGATGAATTGCAGTCTCAATGTTTGTTTATATTAATGATGCATCTTCAGTCAATAAACGGCTTCTAGCAAATATTTGAAACCAGCAATCAAATCTGTTGGTATTTTCCATGGATTAATTTGTATTGTATGACATCTGATTTTCTGCTCAGAAACTTCCTCTCAAAATAGTGATTATTATAATGTGAACTTTCTGTAGAATATCTTTTGTTAAGAAACCTGATAATTATTGGTTTCCTTGTGATATTAAATATTTTCCTTTATCAGCACTATTATTTGTTAACATGACAATTTGGAAATTTGCAGTCCTCCCACACATTCTAAGGCAGCCCTAAATGTAGTATGATAGTGCTGGAGGGCAGTGACTGTAAAGAAACCATGTCATGGAGCTGTCTGAAAATCAATTATATTTGTTAAAAATAAATTCTAATATATATATTGCCACTCCCAGATATTTTCTCTCCTTGGACTTGGTTGTGCTCTTTTTGGGTGTTTCTTGCTGCATGCCATAAAAATATTAAAGCATTCAGGCTATTTTAGTAATCTTCTTCAGACCTCCTAATACTGTTGGTTAGCTGATCTGCAGTTCAGTGTTGTTAGTCAAATGAGCCTTTTCCCATGTTCTAGCAATAAGTGTAATATTTAGAGATATAAATTGCACCTTTCATTTTGTGTAGGTGTTACGCCATTATTTCAGTATATGAATAACCTGGAAAGGCTTAAGAGTCACTTTCATAGGAAGAAATGTTTCTGATCTCCAGGGCACACCTCTGTCAGCAGTGCACTCTTGAGAGGTGCGCTCTTCTGTTGTTGGCTTTGTTTTTTCCTTTCACATCATGTGTTTGTGTCTTTCAGTCCGTGACTTCCACTTAGGTCAAGGGCAAGCTCTGACAAGGTGGTGCCTTTCTGTAACTAGAGCTAAAGAATCTCTCTTCAGGTCTAAAGAAACTGATTTTATTGTTAATACGGTATATCAAAGACATTTCTACGGTCAGTATTGACAGATTCTCTAATATAGCACTTATGTCTAGAGTTTCTCCAAAGTAAGCAAGCACAGAAGACCACCAATTGTAACTACAATTACCACCAGCCTTGACCACCTGCAGAGCAGTGTGAAACAGGAAATACAGAGTAGTTCAGCTCATGCTCTGCCCCATTCAAAAAGGCCATTTTTTCTGACTGATCTTATCACTGTCAGTGTGACCACTTACATGTCAAGGAAATGTCCTCTTGTCATAGGGTAATACATTAAAAAAAAATGTTAGTAATACCAACCTTTTCTTTTAAGGTTTTCTCCATTTGAGTTTTTTGTTTATTTTTGGTTGGTTGGTTTTTGTTTGTTTGTTGTTGCTTGTTTGTTTTGTTTTGTTTGTTTTTCTATTACATAGTAAAAGACATGCCTCTTAAAGGTCAGGTACTCCTTGGTAGCATTTTGATAAGCAAATATTTTGGCTACTGCAAGATCAGTTTATCTTAGTAGCACCAAAAATATAGCTAACTATCCATCTTGGACCTTTCCCATTGGTGAGGAAATGATGGATCTACCAGAGCAGTTTAAAGATAATAGGAAGTGTAGCCAGGCAGGAGGCACAGTTTAAAGGCACTGAGGCTGCGGCAGAGAAATGGCTGTGCTAGTTCATTCTCAGGTTTATCTTTTGCAATGTATAGTTATGCTGAATGTCTGCATGGGTTGGCTTGCTTTACCTGTCTTACATCTATATGTAAATCTGCTTTGTGTTCATCTATCTAATTCCTTAATACTTCATTTGCCTAAAAGCATAGAAACTTTAGGAACATGTTACTTTTTGATAATGTTGGAAACATGGATTCAGGGCTTTTATTCTCTGATTAATCACGAGTATAAGAAACTTTTGCAGGAATGCCATGTGAATTTATTATTTGCATGTGGAGAATAAATCCATATTCTAAACACAGCCCTCAAAGGCCCTAAGTTCAAATGTACCCATGCTGTGCCTAGATAATTCAGAACAGTATCCTCTGTAGAGTATTTGTATTACCTTTTAAGCTAAAAGCCCATGTATACTTGAAGCAAATATTTCTAGTGGTTATGCAGGTAAGAAATAATTCAACCTTTGTATTACATCAGTATGCTTTGTTGTGAAGAAATGAAATAGCTATAATGTTTCTATTCATGAGCTAAACTAGTAAATTCTATGACATTTTAATTTTAGGAGGCTGTTTACTCTTGTTGTCCATATAAATCTAGTACTAACAATGCAACCTGTAGTTCGCATCTTCATTGATAATGAAGCTAACAAAATATATCTAGATATTACAAATATGTATTATTACATATTAAAAACATTTAAATATACAGGTAATTTAAAAAATGCTATTTATATGACTGTGTAGAAATTATATTGTACTTCAGTATTTCTGAACTTTACCTTATTGGGTGAAAAGTTTTGCATTCTGAAACTCAGAACACTTGCTCATATAATTTAACACTTTTGCTACTGAACTGTGTGAAGGAAAAAATAGAATTACATTCATGTGAAGCAAGTATACAGAATTAAGAAATAATCACAAGATAATGCATAAATGTTTTATTGTTTTATAGGTTATTTACAACAACCACCCAAGGATGCAAATAAATGTAGTTTCTGCAGTTTTCTCTCTTATGTACACTGATATAAGGCTTTGATTTGGAAGAGTTCTATAAAGGTGTCTTTACCTATGCAGTTATGGTTTGCAAATCAGAAGAAGCACAGATTTATATTCTTTGGGTAGATTGAATGAGAGAGATCCAGAGGCCCTTAAGCTTCCGTTAAAATTCCTGGAAGAACAGAACAGAGACTGGATTTCATGTTTCTGAAAGCAGTTAGGGTAGCTCATGAATAATTTTGAATCAAATGACTTCTGAGAGAGCACAGTCCTCAGGCCCAAAGACTTTAAATCTTGATTAGATTCAGGCCTCATGGTTTGGGGTAAAAATATATTTATATATTCGGAGTTAGAAATTAAAAGAAATTGCTGTCTCCTAAAAAAATGAAAGTCAGCTTTTGTTGAAGAATCCCTTTAATTATATTTCTAGTCTACTATTTATTAAAAAAAAAAAAATCAGTAATCTTCACTGCTGTCTTTAAAAATATAACTTGGTTTAGATAATTGGCTGTTGAAAGTGATCAGGCTTTTATGTAATTGCAGCATGACTCTCTCGGTGATAAGATGGGAAGAAGGGTGTATCATCTATGCAAAATTATCAGGACATGCATGTTGCTGCACTTTTCATTATAATGCTTGTCTTCCTTCTGTCTATATTCCAGACAAGCACTGAACATTTGTATGTTTTCATGCACAGCTCTGTCAGCATATTTTGTCACTATGCAAGCCTCCTTATTTCTTTGTAATAGCTGCTAAACATCAAGCAGCACTTTTTTTTTTTTTTTTTTTTTTGCAATGAAGGTTAGATGACAGTGATTTGTCTGAAGCTACCCAATCAGCTTTCAGCTTTGGCCAGAAATAGATTTTTAAACTAGTTCATGGTGATAGACTGGCAGAGTAAGTTGTACAGAACAGTCATAGGTGATATTGAAGCAATAACCTGGTAATACTATTCTTGATATTGGACTGCATATCACATTGCAATAGCAACTGATTAAAAATTGTTAAAGAAATATATAATTAAACAGAATTAAAAGTCTGAGAAGTTCTAATCGTATTTAGTTGCATGATTTAAATACTTTAGAATAACTTCACAATAACTTATTTAAGAAGAGATTGGTCCTTTGTGAAAAAAGTTATTACTGGAGTCCTTGAAGCAAGTGCTGGAAAATGGCTTTTCCATTACTTCAGAGGCAGCATTAAAGTATCGTGAAATTCAGAGCTTGTGGTTTTATCACAGACATTTTTATACCAGAATTTAAGTATTTCCCTTATAGACCTTGTATCTAACAGCCAGAATTTTAAGAGAACCGATATACCTGCATATGGATCACCAAGTGATTATTAAACAGCAAGTAATAAATCCATCAGATTTTGTAAGTGTTGTAGGTACTCACATATCATTAACTGATATTAAAAAACATATTGGGGTTTAATTAAAATTCCAGTGTATGTAGAACTTGCTTTTGTAAAAGGAAGGTGTTAATTTAGCTGAACTGAAGCCAGCTCTTATATCTTTTTATTTATTATTTTTTTCCCGGTAGGTAGGCCTTTACAAGTTAAATGAAATTATTCGTCTCTTATATAAATTGGAACTTCCAGTGATCATTCCAATTATTGTACTTGGCCATGATAGGAAATTTTATTTCCTGTTGCAGAGTCACCTGCAGTCTATAGCAGAGGAAATTTGCATTTTATTCTTCCCTGGAGACAGGTTATAAGAAGAAGAATTAGTAGATAAACCAGAACAAGTCTGAAATAAAGCCCTTGCATTGACTGTCCACTCTATCATCAGTCTCCCCTTGCCAGCAAATTCATTGAAGCAATATTTTTTCAGACCTGCAGATTATTTAAGGTAACTGTGGCTGATGACTCCAAGAACATGGCTGCTAACACCTGAGTTATAAATAGCAGTAATTGCAGAGGGAAGAATAGATACATACCTGTCTCCAATCCAAACATTTTACTGAAAGATCACCCTCAGAAAAAGTAGGCTAGGATAATAAGAACATTTCTAAAGAAATATGGGTAAATGGCATGGTACCAAGGGCAGGGCAAGAGGATTTGCAAGATAAGAGAAAACACTTTGCTCCATATCCAGAAGTATGGCTTACAGGAATCCAGAATGAGAGAGGAACTAGGCAGCTCAAGAGGTTAAAGGGGCCTTGCCACATGTCTTGCTATGGCAGTTTTTCTCTCTTAAATAAGGATAAAGGAACACTGTATTTCTTACAAGCTTCTTCCTTTTCTGAGATACTTGAGTGTATGCCTAGTACATGTAGTTGTCTTCATCAGTTACTGGTTAGAGGACTAAAATTTGAATATTACTGGTCAGTGTTAATGTTACAGAAAAATATAGTATATTGCAGCCATAGTGTTTTATAATCTCTCATTGTGATAAAGGACAAGGCACAGTGAAGTCTGGTCAGTGCTTTGCTGTAAATCTGTCAGGAGCTTGAGGTAACTCATAGGACTGGTTGCTGAAAGCAAAGGAGGAGGATAAATGTTTGCATTAAGAGAATGCTGCATGAAGTTTATTCTCTTGGGAGAGTTGTAAATCTGAGGTTTGATCACTCTAAAGTTTTGACATTCTATTTCATCTTTCTTAAGTTGCTTTCAGAAGTGACAGCTAGTGATGTCCAGACCAAATTTGACTTTACATAATTGTTCTCTGGCTGTGTTGCAGTAAAACGGTGTAATCCCATCCTCTCCTGCAATGTGGTCTGGTGTTACTGCATTTTAGAAAGAATTGTTCCTTCTTCCCTAAAGCATATGTATTGAAGGGGAAATAGGCAAATCACTTCTGACAGAATTATTTTAAGCAAATGAGCAAGGAAATAAGGTTGCCTAAGCCTTTTCATGATTAAAGCCTGCTTCCTGTAACTTATAGTTTTACCAGACTGAGATTTCTGTCTTGGAGTTTTCCATGCCTGATCTCTGTTTTAGGACTTTTTTTTTTTTTTTTTTACTACATTCAAAGTGCAACTTGAGACTGAGGTATTAACTCTTTGCACTGAACAAGATTTACAACTATCTCTTATAATTGTAAGACCTGATCATTGGAAATAAATTTGGTTTAAACTGGTAACCTTAGTGTTAAAACTTTGGGAATTCTTGCATGCTTTTAGCAAGGTGACACATTTCAATAAAATTCATGTGGCAGTCTTCTGTTTGGATAATGTAAGAAGTAACTGAGAGCTGAGAAGTCACAAGTTACCAAATATTGCATTACGTATATTCTTTAAAGTAATTTAAACTTAGTTCTTGGTAGGATGAAGTCATAAGCTTTGAAAGAAATTAATCTTTTCAATTACCAACAAGCTAGGGGAACTACCCAGAGGAAGAGCAATGGCCTCTGTTTCATGACATTCTTTCATTTGATCACATCATTGTAGTTAGGAGACAAAGTTATCTAGATTTAATAAATTTTCATTTGCCATGAGATCATACGAAATGTCACTTGGAAATATATTTCCAATTGACTTAAATTTAAATACCCTTTGATGGATGAAAAACTGACAGGCAGTAATGCAAAACTACTGAATGATCAATGACAGTGCACTAAAGATAGGCAGGAGGATCTATCAAGGGCATTGTTGGTAGCCCTGCTTACCTTGCTTAAGTTGCGTGAAGATTTTCAGTAGTGATTTCTTGGGAAAAACACCACATATTTATAAAACACATTGATTACACTAAAATTGAAGAGAAAGTAAGAAATGGAACATGAAGTGACCATTAATATAGATAGGCAATAACAAAATTTAGATCTGTTATATGGTATAGATTAAAAAAAAAAAAAAAAAAGGCAGGTTTAGTTTAAAAAGAAATCTTGTCATGGTGAGAATATCATTTTGTATTAGGACATAGTTTAGCACTACTGGGCTCCAGTGCAACGGCATCAAAGCTGGACAGCTTGGTATTGGAAAGATGTGTGCTGAAAGAGGACACAATGAGTTGAACCTACAATAGTAAATAATTGTTAGAGATTGATCTCTGGCTTGCAGAATTAAGAGGTCCAGAGTGGCTCAAGTAAACAACATTCACAGTAGACTGGCTTGATGGTGTTCCCACCATGTACAGATTCGCCTCCCTTGGTCTACATGGGGCACCTCTGTCACTCCCCGACGTACTTATATGAGCATTGGATGTAGAACAGAAGGGGAGAAGTTAATTTTGTAACCTTAAATAGAGAGAAGGCTAAGTCACAGCCCGCCAGAGTTGTGATTTATGGCATAATATCAAGGGAATGACAATCGGCAGTAGTCAGCTCCTCAAACAGGAGAGCTGGTCCTGGTATAAGATGCCATTAAGTGGTGCTGCTTTTTTCATACTGCTCCTGAAAAGGAGAAGCTGAAGCTAGTACTCACCACTTCACCTCAGTTGCACACAAATGAAAATTTTCTCTTTCTTCAAGGAAGATAGGCAGATAGTCAGTGAGATATGACCCATCATGTCTAGAAATCTGTGTATCCTCACAGTTCCAAAAAACTTATAGTCAGATAGGTCATTGGTCTTTATTTGAGATAGATAACTGTATACCTCCAATGTCTTCCACCCCATTCAGACTAATAGCACATGCTAGATGTTTTTAAAAAGCCAAAAGTGACTGTATTGGTACAAAATTTATCACTCAATTATTGTTCTTTCCAAACTAATGCAGTTGATGACTACTAACCTGAGAATTATTAGGTATGATATCAATGATGTGTGCCATTTGTAAAAATGAAATCGTAACTTTAAATAGCACAAAGCATTACTGTCTAACACTACCTATTAATAAAAAGGTTTGCACTGGAAATACTATAAATGCCAGAATCAAGGTAGTAATGAGATTTCCTATCTAGTTCTATTAATTTCAAACATCTAGTGTTTGTTTTAGAATCTCAAATAGCAATATAAATCTAGGTAGATATTCCCCAGGGGAGTATCAGTGCATGTTCTCAAATCTTAGCAAAGTAAAAGTTATTAATGTTTTTACAAAACCAGAAAAGTTTTTTTGGGGTTTACTATTGTGAGGTTTTTTCATTTTCCTTTTTTTTTTTTTTTTTTTAAATCTCCATTGTATTTCCTATTTTTCTAAAAGCACAACTGTTGCTGAAATGAGAAGCGATTATGGGATAAACAATGTTTTTTGGATTTTCTATGGTTTTAGGATTGAATAAGGGTAGATAAAATCTGTTAAAGATCTTTGGTCGAAATAGCTAATTGAAAAATAATTGAAGTATATTAAGATATCTGACAATTTTTAAATTTAATTTTAATATATGAATAGGTACTTACAAAACTAAAATACAAAATATACTGGTCATTAAGGTCTAGCATGTTGGTTATGGAAAATAATCCACAATTTTATCCAATATATATGATGCTATTACTGTATATTGAGGCAGATTTTCCAAGGTGAGAGCTACTACTATGCAGCATATTCTAATGTTTTCCTTTAAACTATCTACTTGGTCTACATGCAGTTCTCAGTGACTGCCTTGCTGTCATGTGAAAAATGTATTATAAAAGTTGCCTGTGAATATGTTCACGTCAGTCACTTTGTATGAAAACAGAAATTCCATCTGAGCAACGACCTGCAGAGAAGAGGGCAAAAGAATGAGCAGAAGGATCTATGCCAATAGTATGTCCTATATCTTGAGGAGAATGACTTTCTAAGATTAAATCATTTTAAGCCAGTGGAATCACCTTGTTTTATGACCAAGTAGTAATCTCAAGGTCTGTACATTAAGTTCTGTCATTATGAAAGGAGGATTCTGAAGTCCTATAAAAAAAAAATGACCTGTTAGAAAAATTCTATGCACAAAGTCTATTTGCAAAGATTGTGTTATAAATTGTGATTCATTTTGTGATTGTGATTAGCATGTAGTAGAAAAAAAAATCATCTTTTTCAGTGGAGTATTTTTATGGTCTTTTTATACACTTAAATTGTTTTACTGCTTTGTTCTTTATCTGAGTTTAAATAGTTTTTACAACTTCACTTGCATATTTTCACAGTATCTATTTTAAAGCACTGAGAGCTTTGAAAGAAAAAGGAAAGGTGTTTTTTTTTTTTTACTTTCTATTGTTCTTTAATGCTCAAATGCAAATGTAAGATTCTATAATGTTTCAAAGGCAGGACTAGGCATGTAATAGTGAAGTATCACCTTGCTCCTTTTTGACACAGAATATGGCCAATGCCTATTCCAGAGGAAGAATCATATACAGCATCCCTAAGTCTTCTGCACCACTGGCCTGGAATATAAGTTATAGCCCAGTGGGGAGCAAACCAGTACTGCTAAGCATGGATGAGAAATGAGGTAGACACCCTTCCTCATGGCTCCTTTTCTGCTGGTCAGTGTGCCTGAGCTGAGACAGAGGCAGGAATGATCTGGACTACCATAAAGTGGTCACTGATTATGTCCCTTGCCATTGAATTATTGCCTGATACACGACTGTGTGTGTAACCCTTGGATTTTGTATCAAAGGTAGAATTTAGTCCTTTGTAAGGAAAGGATAGAGGTGTTCGCAGTCCTTGTGAAAACTCCATTTTCACTGCCTCTCAAATGGTTTAAAAGTACAGTTCTGGTTTAAAACGTGATGACATGACAGATTTGTAACTTGCCTTTATGTGATATGAGCTCAGTTTACACCCCAAGTTTTTTCATTCTTCTGTGCTTGAAGTACTTGAAAATATTTTTCTCTTCCAGCAAGCCTACAGACCCTCTGTATTTAAATACCCCATGTATTTAAGAGGGTTGCCAGTTACCAAACTTCAACAGTGTAAGGAACAACAGATGGAGAGCATAACAACTTTACTATATCGGTAGAAAGCCAAAAAGCATCAGTGTCTGACACATGGGCCCAGGAGCACATAGACTGTTACATTTTTTTTTTTCTAGAAAAATTGGATCTTAGAAGATCTCATTTGACTCACAAAATGTGAAAGGTATGGTTGGATGTATACAGTTTTTAATATAAAAATGCATTGGCAGTAGGTTTCTTATTTACATTCAAGTGATCACTCAAGGGTCTATAACCATAATAATTTTAAAATAAGTAGTTATAATACTTCATTCTAAGAATCTCTGGTATAGAGTACTGTATTATTGAACTGAGTAAGACTTAAATCTTTCACTTGTATTGTTTTGTGCACAGAATCTTGAACTCTTCTACTGCTGACTATTGAACCAAATGTCATTTCTTCTACGTACTATGATTAACGATATGCAGGCCTTTGAAACTTTGAACTATGTTTTCCTAAACATATCAATGCATGATTTTTTTTTTCTTTTTATTCCAGTGATGTGACCCCTGAATCCAATCAGGCAATGCTTGCCTTAGAATTAGTCCCTGTTGCTTTGAGAGCAAGCCAACAAGGGATGTGTAAATTATGCAGAGAGCAAATCCCAACTGTGTGCCGTTTACTTGCACAACAAGCTCAACTTTAATTAAGCCAGGGCCTAAGATCCTTTGCCAAATTGCTTTCAATACTGATTTTACAGTTCATAGAGCAACTTCCTCACCTATATGAAAGCCGTTTTAACCCTTAAAAAACCTGCCTGTGGTAGAACATATGTGATAAGGAGACCTCATAATACAGTGGCTGACAGAAAATGCTTCATGATAAATGTAAACGCCTTAGCAGATTGCAGACTTGAATTTAACAGTGCAAAGTTTTGGACTTCTTTGGCACAACAGGCCTATGATTGACATGACCTACCACTATGGTGTCAGCATTACATCTATGAGATTATCTCCTGCTAACATCAAACTGAAAGAATTAGAAAGGTGTGACAGAGAGCACACTCAGTATTTGGTAGTGAGATAAGTTCTCATAACTTAAGAACATGGAACCTACCATGTGAACTGTGAAGGTATTTCCCAGTGAGTGGAACCCATTCTAGGGATGCTTATTATTATGTGATTTTTTTTCCTCCATGAGGACATAAAATATTAATCCATTTTGCCTATGTTCTAGAGAGCTATAAATTTCTCTTCTATTACAGCTGCCACATAGCAACTGCGACTATCTCACCTCAGAGGGAATGTGGTTGCTTTAATTTATATTCTAGCATGTTTAAAGTAATTTCTAAAAGTTACAGGGTTTAATTTTCAGTAATAAAATTCAGTTTTGTGTCTAACAAAGTACATCTAAACTGTCATTTTTAACAAAAAAGAAATTGAAAAAAAGGTAAAATTTATAAAATTGGTGACAATTAGGTGTGTATGGTTAAAGATGTGCTGTTAGTGGTTTGGACTTAATTCTGCGTACTGAAAGAGATTAATTTAATAAGACTAAAATAGAATATAAAGAAAATAAAAGAGAAAGTTTTAAAGAAGAAATACGAATCAGGATTGGAAGGATTTTCTTTTTTTTTTTTTTTTTTTTGTTAAACCACTGTGCTAGCTCTGATAAAGGACTTAGTGCCTTAAAGCATGTACAGAAGCAAAACAGAAGCAAAAAGGTTGCATAAAAAATTGTGGTTGGTTGGGGGGAATTTGTTCTTTGCTTCTTTTGGTGGTGTGGGGAGGGATTATGTTTTTTGAAAATGAGACACCTCTATAATGTGCAAGAGCTCTTTCTGACAGGCTCTAATGAGTTCAACAAGTTCTCTTTGCTTACTCAGTTAATTTCTAATTTCTGTTAGACCTCTGATGAGGATGGGAATTTGGACTTCTAATCAAGATTAAAGTGAAATTTTGGCTGTTGACAGTCTGTTCTAAAGATATGTATGTTAGGTACAGCCAAATATAGGTCTGCCACTGGATTTCAAAGCTTTTTACTTATTTATTAGGAATTTCAAAAATAATTTAAGCTTCATTATGCCTCAGACCTTTTGAATGAAGTCGTCTGGGACTTGATGTTGAAGGTTAAAATGCAAATTGCTGAGAGTCCTGGTCATTGAGCTTCAAGCTATTATCAGGTACTGTTTTTTCTACCACACTCATCATATACAGATCTAATGCATGCTGTGATGTACTTTTAGGTGAGATTTCCCTTTAGTGCAATCTCTGGAAACATAATAATTTAGTAGTAAAATGTAACCTCTCTGTATAACTATTAATGCCTAGTTCAGATTATATCTTCAACACTATCTTGTGTGCCAGCATTGTTTCTTCTCTGAGATTTTTAGTTCCTAAAAGACACTCAGTGGATTAAGGTATATGTTTCTGTTGGTATTTTAAAAACTCTGTACAATATCGAACAGTAATAAATATTCTACCAGTTCCTTTTAGTTTTCAACTCATGGTCATACAGTTACTCAGCAGATATTGATTCCTCCCTACATATCCTCAGTTTTACTGAACTTTTCTCTGTGTACTTTTTTTTTTTCTTCATAAGCTTGCCATTGGTGATTGTGTAAATGTTAGGCCTGGAAATATTGGAAATATTAAAAACCTACTTATCAGATATACTGACACATGATGACTAGAAACAAAGATAGGAAAGAGCTATCATTATCTACAGAGACTTCATTAATTTTTTGTTTCTTTCTAAAGTATTCCACACATCTCCGTATCTTTTCTCAATTCTAGATTTTCCAAGCTTTTCAGTAGCTCTTTCCTATCTTTGTTTCTAGTAATAATCTGATTCTGTTATGAAATCTTCTGTAGTCTCATCATTATGTCTTGCTCATTAGTTTAGGCTTAGTAAAAAAAGTCACATCTTACTTTTCCAGCCTCATGTAACTCTTAGTCCCTCTGCCCAAATTTCATGCAATATTCTTCAATGTACTGACTATAACTTATGGCCCAATTAATCTTGACGTAGTGAATAGCAGTTCTGTAGAGCTCTGTCCTGTGATATTTTAGAAAATTACTAAATTTTAATTTTTTTCTGAGCCCAGTTGCTTGTTTCTGAATCTTGAAGCGTTGTAGAAGTATTATTTCATTGGAGCCTACAGATGAGTCCTAGCTCTCTTCAACTTCTGAATGCTCTGGTTTTCTTGATATTGCTGTTTTACTCCCAACAGTCATCCTATTTGGTCTTTTTTTGAGGGAAAAGAATAAAATTTAGGCAGGGAACTTATGTAATATTAACCTAGCTTTTTGTTGTGGTTTAACCCCAACCAACAACTAAGCCCCA
Source organism: Megaceryle torquata (assembly GCA_024611175.1). NCBI lineage: Eukaryota > Metazoa > Chordata > Aves > Coraciiformes > Cerylidae > Megaceryle > Megaceryle torquata. Next base: position 5,277 of record JANIJG010000435.1, on the reverse strand, counting down.
CGCTTGCTTGCTCCTCTCCCCCCCGCACCCAGTCCACCAGTGAGATGGGAGAGATAATCAGAAGGGTAAAACTGGGGAAATTCATGGGCTGAGTTAAAAACAGATTAATAGATAAAGTAAAAGTCACACATGCAAGCAAAAAAAACCAAGGAGTTCATTCACTACTTCCCATCAGCAGGTAGTTGTTCAGCCATGCATGGGAAAACCAGTCTCCATCACCCATAATAGTTACTTGGGAAGACAGACAGCATAACTCCAACTTCCACCTTAACTTCCTCCTTCTTCCCCTAGCTTTATATTCTGAGCATGTCATAATATGGTATGGAATATCCCTTTGGTCAGCTGGGGTCAGCTGTCCTCAGCTTCTTGTGCACCCCCAGCCTACTTGCTGGTGGGGTGGTGTGAGAAGCAGGAAAGGCCTTTGCTCCATGTAAGCACTGCTCAGCAGTAACTGAAACATCCCTGAATCATCAACACTGTTTTGGTCACAAATCCAAAGCATAGCCTCATACCAGCTACTGTGAAGAAAAGTAACTTTATTCCAGCCAAAACCATCACACTGTTACTTAAAATTTCTACAAGGAGATACACTAGTTATGGAGAGCAAACATCTCTGCCATTCAGGACTCTGCTTCTAGGATGCTGAATGTCAAAGCAAAACTTCAGAGGTATTTGCTGAGCAGAAGTCAGCCATGGCCTTGTTAATTGCACTTCACTTCAAAGATGAAACAGGAATAATACTGAAAAGCTCAAAAGAGCAGAGAATTATTAAAATGGTCAAGGGTCTGTTGAGCATAACATAGGAAGAGAGGCTGAGAGTGGTGAGGGTTACAGCCTGAAGAAGAGAAAGATAATCAAGGATATAATTGCAATTGTCAGTTAACATGTGGGTGGAGGAGGGTTTTAGAGAAAGAAATTGGATTCCTCTTGGAGGTGTGCAGAGGAAAGACAAATGGCAGCAGACACTTGGTTTGACATATGGGAGTGGGGGAAAGTTGATGAGGAAAAAGAGAGAAGCTTTATTTTTAGATTATTTATTTCTCTTAGTAAACAAATGCTCAGGAATTGAAACAGTATTAAAATGGAAAAAAGTTTACACTGTTGGAAATGGTAACAAGAGTTAACCCCCATGGTGTGGGTCTTTGAAAGAAGAAAATGTCAATTCCCATATTGTGAAGTGAGACTTACACCTTGTTTCTCCTGAAATACGTTGCATCAACTGGGAATACAATATAGAGAATAGGAATGTAATGCACAAAATCTTCTCTTTATATTTCAATTGCTGAAAGAGAATTCTATTTTAAGGTTGACTTACTTGTCTTTCAAAAATTATTCCATCAGTAAGTTTTTATTAGTCTTATTTTGTTGTCCTCATCACTGCTTTAATTTTCCATGAGGTGTTGGCCCATTCTTGCATCCAAAGTTGTATCCTGTCTGTTTTCCCATATCCCTCCCGAGCCCCCTTCTCAGAAGGGACTGGAAGTGGACTTTGGGACAGGAAGTGAGCTTTAGTGTTCGATCATTTTCCTTTCCTTCCATGGGTAAGAATAAATGTGTTGATCTCATGGCAAAGTATTCAAGGCTTTTAATTGACTTCTGTTAATTGGAATTTACTTTATATGCTATAACTACATCGCCCTGAAAGGGAAGCCATGTTTAGAGAAGTTGTTTTAACCTCTTTGTAACTTCATTATCAATCAAAACAGCAGGAATAGTGGGCTTATCTTAAAAGGAAAAAAAAAAAAATTATAAATCCTGGTTCCTTTATGAGCAAAGGGAGGGAACACTAGAGATCAAGGAAGAATGCAAGTGAAGCGGGGCTGGCTCCAATATTTTGCTTAGGGAGGAGAGAGGGAATCTTCTAACTCCTGACTACATCCTCTCTCTTTCCCCACAACTTTTAAATACTTTTTTTTTTGTTTGTTTAAAATTTAACCAGTAAGTTTCTCATTTCAAGAGGCCAAACATTTATTGGAAAACTAGAATCAAATTGTCAGATTTAATGGTTTTTTTTGGTTGATTTTTTTTTTTCCCCCTCATCTGTTTAAATCGTAAAAGGTAAAGGGGAAAAGAGAGAAAGAGAACACTCTACCATTTGTAATGACTGTCAGAAAGGTCCTTAACATTTCAAAATGAACATTTTTATACTTTGCCATTGCAATCTACGGAAGGAGAGTGAATTGATTCAGGACTGTTTGTTGAAGCACAAGTCATTCTGTGAGACAAAATAAATATGGGACAGACAAAATGCTAGCATGGTTCTCAGTCCCTTTGCTGTATGATGGGGAACAAGTAGAGAGTTAACTAATACTCAAGGCATTTCTTATCTCATACTCATATGCAGAATGGATTTGAATATGCCCTAAAGAGACTATTGGACATCTGTAGTGTGTTGGATTAAACTCAATACTGAGGTCTCACAGGTATTGCTAGCAAAAGGAGAGGAAGGAGGAAGAAAAAGAAAACAAAAACACACACACAAAAAAGCCCCAAACAAAACACAAAACAAACAAACAAAACCCAAAAAACCCACTAAAACAAAAACGTTTTCCCAAACCAAAATAATAGGATGATGCTTTTATCGGCAAAAGAAACCTCCAAGAAACTGAGTTACACCCAAGAAAGAATGCCAAATTTATGAGGGGGTGGTGAGTGGGGGTCAATGTGGGTGTGGAATAGTTAGTGGCATTACATTGCAGGAATTTCTATTTGTTTTCTTTTTATTTGGTTTCATTTTTCATTCATACATCACCCCTAACCTTTGGGGTAAAAGGTATTTCACATTAGCATAAATATTAAGCAGATGCCATTTCTGCTACATAAAGAACTTTCAGCTAATCATTTTTCCATGCATTTAAATAGGAATATTAGAATGAGGGTAATTACTTTAGTTTTCCATGAGTGATCCATCAAGACATTGACTTTCACTGTATGTTGTTGCACAGATTAGTAAGTGTAGAATTAAATTAGAAAGCAGTGTTGGAATATTTGAAATGTTTTGACAAGTTTGATATTTTTTTTTTTTTAACAAAGTTAGGATTTTATTTGTAAAACGTATTCATCTCTTAGGAAGAGGTTATTTTGTCAGGAAAAGATATGTCAGATTGGATTATTTTAGTTTTAAGATATGACCAGTTATATGAAGGAATAATATAGTAGGAGTGAAATTGTGTGAACAAATAAATAAGCTAGAGAAGTTACTTTAAAGTAAAAGGTTACAAATTATTATTCTTATTGTTGCTACTGTTTTATTTCACATCAAAAATACCACTGTTAGCATTGGGGAAGGATAGTACAGAATTGTTAAAGCAAATGTAATTGCAACTAACAAGTATGACTTCAGCAAAAATATCTCTGAGAATTTCAGATTTGGCTACTGTCAAATAAAAAGAGCTTTCCTTTGCTCTTCCAGTTTTTGGTATTGTAACCTGATAAATTTTCTTTCCCAAGTCTTTACAAGAGTATTCCACATTCAAAACATCACATTGAAAAATTTGTATTTTTGTATACCATAAGGCTAAGCAGCTGTCTCAAAAGATGGCTCACTAAGCTAGGTTTGTGAGGAACTGCCAAAAATTATACACCAACACATACTATCCATTTTACTTAAGCACAAGAATGTACCATTCATCCTCTATCCAGGTACAGAGCAATGCTTTTTTTGTGTCCCTCTCTGCTAGATTGTATGCTTGAAAGCTGATCACCAGCTAAGCAAATGATAGGACTTGGAAAGAAACTTGCTTTTTGAGAAAAACAGATTGCATTGCCAGAATGAAGTATCAGAGGAACTGCTTATTGCATGATTGCAGATCTGATATTAACAGGATGCTTTGTCAATGGTTGGAAAAATCCTAAGTAGGCATTGACTTCTCTTGCCAATATGAAGATTTACTGGCGCGAGAGATATTGACTTCAGCAAATCCATGACATTATTATATCTCAAAGATTAATAAATCTTGTTACCAGCCAAAACCATAAGTCAATATAATTATGCTTGATGGTGCATGTTTTCCCTAAAGATCTCAGCTTTGTATTATACTTCCAAGAGATATCAAAGTAGCGAGAAAAAACAACTAAAGGAGAAGTTAGTATAAATGGCCACGTCTACATCATCATACGTCTCTGGGTCTTTGTAAAAGGCACTTGCCTGTTTCTGTGCTATTTCATATATTTTTTTGAAATGGATTGTTTTCTCATGAAAAGTTGGTCTCCTTTTCAGCAATAGGATTTAATTTTTATTGATGAAAAGTAGCCAGATGACACATACGTGTGTCCACAGGAACTTAATAATTTTAATAATTCACAGACAGTCTCATTTCCAAATTATATTCTAAAAGATGTATACCTAATGCGCTGCATAGGATTGTGTTTTGTGGAAGAAACCAGGTTTTATAATGCCTGAAAGAAAACAGTGTTGCAGTGTGCAATTTAGGTAAAAAATCAAAAGCATGCTCTTAATATCCTGATTTCTTTTGAGCCCATTTATTGTTCTGTGGAATAAGCAGTTTTTATTTTAAAGGACTCTGACATTGATTTTACCTAGGGTTTATTTTCATCATTGGGTTGTGTTCTTCAAAGCAGATGGAAGGTAGGAGAGGCTTGGGAATGCTGCTTGCCTGTCCCTTTGCCTGTGGTGGGAGGGAGTCCCCCTTGCCATCCTGCCTGGGAATGGTGTGGGACCCAGCTGAGATCTAGCACATGGATGCTCCATGTGTGGAGGGTGCATAGCAGAATTACTCAAGATTGACAATTTCCACAGTGAATAGTTCAGCACAGAAGCATCATTGCTTTGGGACTGCATTTATGGTTACGCAGGAATTTCTGTTCTCTATGAAGTGTATATAACTAATGGTGCAGGAGCAGGGAGCAGTCATGAAAATCCCTTTGTACTGGATTAATCTTGACTTTCTGGATTTATAACTGATTTTACAAATATGAGGAAGCTTCTGTCTGAAAATACATGAACTTTTTTTGTATTTTTTTTTCTTATTTTCCAAGCTAGTGCATGATTTCATATCTTTTAAATGACTGTCTTGCTGAGCTCATCTTTATTTTCTTCTTTCAACCATGGCATTTGCTTTAGCTATTGACATTATCAGCATTAATAGCTTCTCTTCTCAATTTACAAAGTAAGCAGCAATAAACTTATTTGGAAGTTTTGGGTTAATCTGTTGTTTTTAATGTATACATGAAATACATAAGCTAGTATATTTTTGAATTAAAATGGGAATGTTCATAAAATGTAGCCATACTTTAAATTATGTATTTTTGAAGAAA
>JANIJG010000434.1:37969-49726 GCA_024611175.1 Megaceryle torquata | reverse complement strand
GCCATTCCTAGGACACCATCCCCACCCCCCGTCCCCCCCCCCCCCCGAAAACCCAGTAGCAATCACCCACAGAAGTTTCTCTGCTCTTAATGCCATCCACTTGATGACAAAGCTCCAAAAGTGACATGATATGCTAAGGCTATTACCCAACCCACCTCAACACAGGTTTCCCAACCAAGTTTCAAGTATCATAACAATATATTTGAGAAACTACGTTGCAAATGCTACACATTTATCTTCCCAAGTTGTGATATATGCCAATGGACCAAAGTTTCCAAATGAAGCTCTAGTGAAGAAGCTCATATAAATCATCAGCTACACAACAGATATTGTCCACCACTGTCCCATGTCCAGTTCTCAGTCCCAGTCCCTACTCATGAGCTACATGATGCCTTCAGAAGATCATTTGGGCACAGCTGATGGGCTGAAAGCAGCACTGTTGACAGCAACTACATACACTGACTTTGTACAAGGAAAAACACCATGGAGTCCTTGATAAGCAGGGATTAATCACCAAGTTCAGCTGTAACAGTTAAAATGGGCAGAAAAGTCTTCAGCTCCATGACAGGAGACATTTAATGGTAAAGCTGAATGAAGGAGTTATCCCTCCCAACTCCAGGCTGCTTACTCAACAACTGTAACCAAAATAAGAAGCGGGGGGGAGGAACAAAAAACAAAACAAAACAAAAAAACCACAAACACCACAAAAAAACCCACCACACACAATGCACAAAGAACCCACACCCAAACAGGATTATTTTGAAGCCCAGTTAGTTGATCCACACGTTGCTGGAGCAGCCCCATAAAGAACTGCATGGACACAATGACAGGAACATGCAAGTGATAACTGAAGACCCAAAATGCAACCAAACTAAAACCAGCATCTTCTGATACCGTTGCTTCCGATAGTGCATTGAGTGAGATTTCTTTTTTTCCTGCATTTCTGCAGCACAAGCACCAGGGAGGAGAGAGAGGCCAGTCCCCAGAGCTCTGGCCGCAGCAGCACTTCTCGCCTGAAAACTGGTATTGCAGCAGGGTGGTTTGCTCAAGGCATGTCCTCTCCAGCAAGGGGAAACAGCAGTGCATGTAATGGGGACGACCAAACAGTCATAAACTCCCTGACTGGTGTCCAGAGAGAGTGATAATAGCACTGTGTTCTACCTCAGTAGCACTGCTGCTATTAGTGGTGTTTATATTTAATATATCCCTGCAAAGATGTTGCTTTGTTCTTTACGAACAAGACTTGGTCAGTGTCCTGGTTTTCCCATCATACTACCCTTGATTCTCTCCTCCCAGGGGATGCACACAGAGCACCACACTCAGCAGAATGCTCCAGAGACCCACCAGTCCCTCCCCAGAAAGGAACTTAATTGATAACCCTAGGAGAAAACTATAACTACAGATTTGAAGGTATTTTCTTTCCTACAATAAGTTTTTCCTCATTCTTTACTGACTTCAAAAATTATCTAACACATTTCAGTAAGGAAGAACGAGGCAGTCAAATCACAACATCCTGGTGTTTGTAGCTGTTAATGGATATAAACAGCATTTTCAAATCTGACAAAATAATTTACAGTATCTCCCAAAGTTTCCGTTCAGTACGTACAATTGCCGAGTTAAATGGGTTTTACAACTGCAAATCATTTTTGTGAACAGTCTAAGGAATGATGGTATTCATCACTAGGTTTATTAATATAGGTGGAAAGAATTAATGGATGCAATATCTGCTAAGGGGACATCACATTAGGATATATGCTTTAACTAATTTACAACATTTAAGAAAAAAACCCCTAAAACAGTATATTGCATCCCAGGGAGGCTCTTATCATTTGTCTACTGCTCTCTCTTTAGGCGCTTTTAGCACCTGATTAATTAATAATTGTTGCTTGGGTTATGGCAACTTCTGTACCCTGGCTGTGAATCATAATCTGGCACTAAAAATTTAATAGGTGCATTGCAACACTATCTGAGATGCACCCCGTTGAGTGTTAAATAACTTATTTTTTGTAAATATTATATTCTTTTTTTTTCTTTGAACCCAAAAGCAGCATTATGCTTCAGTAACTCCACCTGTCACCAAAAGCACTAATTAGCACTTGAGTTGCTTCACTGGGAGAATCTGATAGAATCTAATTAGGGATATCCCCCCCCAATTTTCTAAAGCCATCACCACACTCAGTCGAGCTGCATTTTCACACTGTGCAACCGAGTTCATTAAGCACAAGCGGTCTGCTGGAGGGTGGCTTTTTGGTGCTACTTGTAAAGGCTGAGCCCTGGGAGGCTGGCAGCAGTAGTACTGCAGATCAGGCCACCTAAGCAAGCTTCAGATGTTTGACCCAAAAGAACTATATGAAAAATTAGTTACTGGGACAAACAAGAACAGAGAGAGACCAACTGTATCACCACTACGAGTAAAGAACAACAGCAACAATAAAAGCAAAGTACCTGTCCTTCCAACACCAAGCCCTCAGCAATCACAGCGATCCAAATAACGGGGTGAACAACGGGTTGATTTTGGTACCAAAACCTGCCCTGGCCAAACTGCAGTAAGAAAGACATGGAAAGAGTCAAGCTAACACCAGATGAGTGCAGGAGAGCCAGCAAACATTATCAACATGCACAAGGATATATTCCGCAGCCCATTTCAGGATGACCACCCAAGGCTATCTACCCATCAATTATCTGCAGCCCACTGGGACAACATCTTGGGACCTTAGGAGGGTCCATCCCATCACCAGGGCTGGGCAAGGAGACCAAGCGGAGCTGGTTAATGAGCACAATATCTCCTTGAAGGATGGTGGTGACACGAGGTAAATCCTGACCTCACAGCAGCTCTCCCACCAAGCCCAGCAGCTTTCTGGTGGCTCCACAAGGATGCTGGAGAGCATCCATCAAGTAATCTAAAAATAGCACAAAACCTCAAAGCAAGCTGGAAGTCCTGGTTTGCAGGCGGGGAGAGTTGAGGGCCACAGCAGGCTTGCCTTTGCCTTCTGGGAAAGGCACTCGTGCTGCTCTCCAACAAGCACCACCAACTCCTGGCCACGATCACGGTCCCCGGTCCACTGTTGAGTGGCAGTGATGCGAGTAGCAGCGACACAAGCAGCAGCTGTTTGTGGCACTAAGTAAAGGACACAAAGCTCCAGGAAAAGGGGCAAGCATTTAGAAGGACCTTACCAGAGGGGGTTTATAAAGGCCAGCTCAGCCTGGCTGAGCTCTCTAGAGCCAGTCCACTGACCAGCACAGATCACCATGTCCTACAACTTCAAAAATAGTTTGCTTTCTGAATTTGCACCCTATTTTTCTTGTATATGCAAACTAATTTCTGCATTAAACAAGAGTGACAGGACGTCTAAGCAGCATGTCCCATGAAAGATGAATTTCAATTCTGAGTAGATGAAGGAGAGGAGAAAGGGCTGTGCTCCCCAGGACTGCCAAAAGGGTTTGCAATCCCCCACCCACCTCCAGAAGCAAAGCTTACAGCACCTGGGAGAGCACTGAAATTCTGTCTGTGTGCCACAAGACAGGCAGCAGTTACTCTTACTTTGAGGGCCTTTGGGGTTTTTTAATTCCTTCATTTTTGGATAAGAACAACTTCAAAGCCCTACAGATTACAGATAACAGCTCCTGCTGAGCTCCATGTAGCAAGGTTCTTGGGGGAAATAAAAATATTAAAACAACAACAACAACCACCCAACCACACCACCACAAAACCAAAAAACCCCTCACCTCTAAAATAGCTATAACAAAAAATGCTTTATTAACTTCAACTCACTCCCTCCACTGCCTGGCACTGATACCATTTGCTACAGCTTTTCTGGCCAGCGCTGATCACTTCAGAAGCACAGGCTTTTGGGATCACAAAGTTTTGGAAATGCTGACAAGCTGCACCAGGAGGTTTGTCTAAAACATCACCTTCTTACAGCACTCAGAATCACAAACAGTTGTCTTTGCCTTGCTATCAATTTCATGGAAAGAGAATAGGAAGGAGTAATAAAGCTTTTAGTAGAGCTAATTAAAATTAAATTATTCACAATCTACAAACTGCTCCTTCTATATCCCTAAAAATAACACCAGTAAAAAGACAGACATTCTGAACTCTATTAATAAAAAAGTTCTGGCCTTCCCTTGCTTTTACATGTCAGCCAAAAAAAAAAAATATTATCGTTATGGCCACTTCTCCACCAGCAGCAACTCCAGGCAAAACCATTAATCACGAAAAATTTATTCAACACATTTTGTCTCTTATACTACGTGCAAATAATCCACAAATTAAAAGGAGACCAACTAGGGTTACCACGCAATGATTAAAAGCTTTAGAAGAAATACAAACACTTGTGCTTCAGGACATGTGCTGACCTCTAGTTAAGAGCATCTAGGAAGAGCTGAACCAAAACTGCAGCAAGTGAAACCAAAAGTGCCTTCAGGCTTCCCCAAACATCCAGCACAGCACTGCCCTTTGCCAGACACAGACCACAGAGCACAATGTCTGAGCTATCTGGGCACACCTGAAAACCCCTTATACAACATTTTTTGTTTAATATATTACATTTCCCTAACCCCAAAGCAGCACTCTGGTTCTCAGGTGGTGGGTGGTAGGAAGCTTCAGTGCTAACAAGTCTAGGAAGTATCACAGAGGTTTCTAGACAGGCTTTTGCCCAGGATACCACCAACTTGCACGTGCACATAGCCACCTATTTTCTACATGCACACCGAAACACAACCACCACTTGTATACACACATGTATACATCATTTTGGTATGTTGGAGCCTGTTCCATCCATGGGATCATGCCCAGCCCAGACAATTCCCGACCCCAGCTTCAGTGTAGACCAGCCTGTCACAGCACAGAGAAGTTCCCACCAGGCACAGGCTATGCCTTGTCTACAAGTGACATGGTAAGTGTGAGTTGTGGGTAATTGCCATTTTTTAAGCCAGAAGAGGGTGGGAGGATGGAATCAACTACTCAATAAAAACGTTTCTTGACACATTTCAGAGACAAGCAAATCGGTGAAAAAGTGAACTCTCATCAACCCCAGGAACACCTTCCCTGACTTACAGCCAAAATAGCATAGGGTGTGATGCATGAAAATCTCCTAGAACACATAATTCAGGGAACAGTACGAAGCCAGCAAAATCCCTGTGATTTTGGAAGTGCTTTTCAAATCAGCCACAGAGCAAGTAACAAGTACATGAAATGAGACAAGACAGAGCTAAAATGAACTCATGACAAATGTTAAGTATCAATGTAACAAACAAGGACTGAAGCAAAAGCAGGAGAAAAAAGGGCCCATGATTAAGAGTGTTACATTTTCTCCTCAGACAATCCTATTAGTGATGCAAACATTGACATGTACTTTGCAGAGAAATAACAGAAATACTATCTTTCTCAGCAAGGCACAACCTCCTTTCTGCAGCAGCACAGAAATTTGGGTTACAAGAGGATGTTAGCTCAACTCCCAAATGTTTCCTGGGTGCAGTCAGGTATCTCCTCAGTTCCCGCTGCAGCTTTTTATAGAAAGGATCTCAAAGCACACTTCATGAAAAAGTCTGCATAATTTTATAGAAGGGGAAACTGAGGCACTCCTGCTTCTAACCATAAAACCCCAGATGCCAAGGCATGGGCTTTTCCTCTTTAAGTGTTTGTGAAAATATAGGACTACCCCCTGCTGTCATCACTAAGGGACAAACCAAGGACCCCAAATCACCATTTCAGAAACTAAGGGATTCTTCATCACAGCTTTTACAGCAGACACTGCCTGACTTCTTCAGCAGCACTAGACTATTTTTGTTTTCTGGAGTATTTGCTGCACTGTTTATTAACTTCCCATTTATTTTAAGTCTCACTAAGCCCAGTAGAGAAGGTTTGCAGTTTATATTGCACTACACTGATCCTCCTCCTGCTTGCTTTTTGTAGCATATGGCCAATGAAGTTACAGCCTCTCTTTCACTTCTAGCCTTATTATTTTTTTAATACCAAAATCTATATGACACTTCTCTCTGCAGGCATCTCTTCTGTCCAAACTCCTATTTTCTCTCAACCTTTTTTCCCTTAACTAGTCTGGATGTCCACAATGTACCAGTGCAAAGCCTGTACCTCTACCAGAGGGTTCAGATGCAAGGGGAAATTAATGCTTGTGCTCAGACTTATTTGTTCCTTAATAGCCACTTATTAGTAATAATATTAGCCCTGTTTGTTAGCTGCTAATAATTGCTGTTACTACTAAGGCTCATCAATAGCTAGTCTTGTCTTTTACCTCCACTCCGTATCTTGACTCCAATTAAAAAAAAAAAAAAAAATCACCCCATTTTCCTTTCCCATTCTAGGCAACTTTCCTCTCTGTCCACAAATAGTTCATGACAGTCAGGCACCTGGATTTCTCACAGACCGGACAGTCCTCTCTCCTTGGAGAAAACCAGTGTCTTCACGGAAAGGAGAAGGACCACAGGACAATCTGTTCAAAACATTTTGACTAGGAAAGTTTCATAGAAAATCAGCCTTTCCAACCAAAATGCTGTGTTTTGTCAGAACTCAGTTTTGCTTTAAACGCTGCCAAGAGCTCTGATATTTTTGTTAACACATTCATACCACTTTCACAGCACCAAATCACTGTGATCTGAATAGACCTTCCCAGCATAGTACCAGCCTTGGACCTCAAGATAGTGATGGCTCATTATTGTGAGTAATACTAACAGGAATGCCAGAGGAGCACTCTTTGGAGAGCTTTTTGTTCATGTGGCTCATCAGACAACAGGAGACACCACTTATTTAAATTTCTGCAATAAAAAAAAAATCAACACTTTCCACCTGTGTTCATGCATTGATTCCTTTCTCTTTCATCATTTGTATTTGATAAATGCATTTCTCGTTCAATTACACTTACCTTATACTGACCCCTCCCCATTTATCATGTTAACTTACTGTAATCTAAGGAGGTGATTTCGATACGCCTGCTGTGAAGCTGGTTTATACAAAGTCTAGTTCATCTTAATGGGTCTGCCAACCCTCACAAAGGCATATGTTGAATATAAAAACCAAAACCCAGTCCTTACAGGTGAGGAAGAGAGAAAAAGCATTCTCAGGGCATTACCTGCAAGGTTGAGCACAGGTACCGAAGTGGAGAACATCTCCTTTTTCTCTTTCTTTTTCCACGTAAGAGAGAAAAGTTGAAGGAAAAAAAAAAAAATTTACGCCTGTTAAAGAAGTGAGGAAAAATGCAGCTTCAAACCAGGAAAAAACCCCACAAACTTTCTGTCTACAAAATGTCAAAGGTGGAAAGATGGTGCCCTTTTCAATTCCTTACTTCTCTCTTCTAATGAATGGGAATTTATCACTGAGAGCTATTTTTTAATGTAAGTACTGGAGTTAAACAAACTGTGAAGGCTTGATCTTCAGGTAACGTTAGAGCAGCTCCATCGAAGTAAAATCTCTTTATACCAGCTGTGGTGCTTGTAATGTAATTTCAAAGCATTCCTCTCCCCTGCTACTGGCTTTACGAGGGGCAGAAGGCAGAAAAATTACCAAAAGTGAAAGGAAAAAGATAGTAACAGAGATCTCTTAGTGATGATTGTAGAATCGATACAAAAATGACAGAGACTAAATGGCTATGAATCATCTTGTTAAACCCAGCTGGCCTGCCAGGCTACCCCAAACCAGCAAACAACAACAAAAAAAAGCCCACCCAAAGTGACTCCACCAAGCACCACAGCTACTAAACCTGTGTAGAGGCCATGACACCATCCCAAGCTCCATGAGACCGGGATGCCAAGGGACACTCCAGCCTTTGCAAGCCCACACAGCGTGCCATGCCCTCGTGCCTGCCGCCCTTCATCCCCAGGACAGAGCCAGACAAGCTGTGGATGCCCAAGAGGGAGAATAGGACAAGAGCAACATTGTTCCCCATGCATTGCCGGGATCGCTGGAGTTCACATCACTTTTTGTCCCCAAAACTTATTTATAGGAGGCAGTTACCATCCTTCATTCCAACATGAAAAAAAAAAAAATAGTAGTAATACAACATAGGGAACATGCCCAATGATGACATGGGCACAAAGGTATGAAGGGAATGAGGAGGGAGGGGAGCAGCCCAGCCACCCAGGGCCCATAAATCACACCGGGCAGACGATGACCTTTTGTGCACTGCCCACTGCTAAAGATTTCTGACATGCAAAGTCCTCCTCTCTGCTTCATGGGGACAACAGGGGCTCATGAGTTATTAAAACAGGGCCTAATCATAAGTCTGAATGAATAAAGCTCTTTGGAAAAGAGCAAGATAAAAGCTATGAACACTTTACATAAGCAAGGAGGCAGGTCAAAATATCCTGAAGGGACAGGTGTTTTGGAGTACATCTATTTTTGGTTTTGAGGATGACACTGCCGCAAAGGAAGGCTGTTAACATCACCTGCAATGTTCACACCAACACCCAGAGAGGGCAACAGCTCTTGGGAATTTCACTGTCACTTTATAGGACAGTATTTCTGATCAAAAAGAGAGCTGTGGCGACTTTCTTCTCATCTTTTGCCACTATCACTCCCCACCGTTTTATCCTCTGTTTTGAAGAATAGGAAAGTTTCAAAGCACTGGACCATAAAGTCCATTGTGCTCTTTCTCTGCAGAAATAAAGAAGCAGCTATTGGTGCCAAACTGAAGTAACTCCAACAAAAGAAACTGAAATTTCTTGTCTGCACTATAAGTTATAGATAGCTTATACACATATGTAAATACAGCTACAGTCACAGTGTGTGTGTATATATACACACATATATATGTTCTAGTCTAAAAGGTCACATTTTCATTTAATTTCATGGTAAAACATGACTTTCCTGGTTTCCTAGTTTTATTTTTGCAGAAGGGAAGTTTTCCACAGAGACTTACATCTGGCTTCTCATCGGAAGAAGCTGAGCTTCTCAACAGGAAGGGCTGGCAGGGCCGGGTCCCTGCGTAACAAACAGATGGGCAAAATTTTCTGCTTGGACATTATTTTTAAATGTGACAGGATCATCGAGACATTATATAGTAATTGTCACACCATGTATTCTTTGCCTGCCAAAGATCAGGAACTGTAAATAAGCTCCCAAGGCAACAGATATCCTAGTGCGGGCTTTAATCTATCAAATATGGTAATTGTTAGCACAATCCAACAACTCGCTGGCTTGCAAATTAATCACTCAAGTCTTAACAGCAAGGTGCATCTTTTTATAACCAATGCTTGGCATATGAAGTGTGGTTAATAAGATGCCTCTAGTTTAGGAGTCTCACAACATCCCTCTTAAGGAGATAATTGCTCACATTGAAGGCCTTGATCCCAAAAAGGCTACAGAGAACAATGCTCACCACCACTCCCCACTGCTGGTATGGAGGTCAGAGGAGACCACCTGTTTGGAGTGCGGAGGAGGACAACCCAGGCTATGAAAAAAACAGTATGGGATTGCACCTCATCCCATCATATGACCTACTGGACCAAAAATGTTACATAAGTTCTGACACAAAAATATGCACCCGATTATTCAAGAACTTTTAACCATTTTGACCCAATACATTTGAACAATACAGGTTCAAAACACAGGTTTTGAACGTTTATAGTTCCTTACAGCATCACCTTGCTATCAAGACCTAATCAAGTATTAAAGCCTTTCCTCTCACAGACCTCTTCTTCTCCTAAACAGTGTTCAGCTTTGCCCAATCGCCTCCAGCTTGCTTCTTTAGCTGGTCCCTGTCTATCTGCTCCTCAAGAAGGTAGCCAAGGGGTCATGGGCATCAGCGTCAGAGCTTCTTCCCAGAGCTTGACCTGCATTATCTATCAGATTGACTATCCCCTTCCTGGTCTCTCCCTGTAACCACATTCAGTCATGAAACTGTTTAAAAAACCAAGTCTCAGGCAGGGAACTCCTCTTCTGAAGGCTGAAGAACTCACCTGTGATCTAGGGCACTGCAACATAATAAATGCCAACAACAGGATTTATGTTATGCCTTTTCTACATAATGTCTTCATAGTCTGCAGTCATTTCAAATAGGGTAGTGAGAAACTTGAAGAAAACAGAAAAGCTGACTTATAATATTAATGCAGAAGATTTAGGTCCTGATAAACTTAGAGCTTTTCCCAAAGAAAGCTGGGGAGAAAGCAAATTTACTGTGTAACTCTACTGTAGTTTACTAATAAACACACCATCTCAGTTGATGTGTTAACTGCATGTTTGCATGAAATCATTTTGATGACAAAATGAATATATTAAGAATGAAACCCCCCCCCAAAAGTACAGAGATGGGACAGTGCATCCCACGTGTAAGTCAGGGATGTGACACCAGACAAAGCAGGTGGGAGTCGCCTGAAGTACAAGGTGAATTTGCAAACAATTCAGAGATCCTATCCACCAACTGCTTTTATGACTGCAATTAGTGAAGAGTACAGACACTCACTGCCAAGCCATTATTCCTTAAGAACTGAACTTGAAGACCTCCAAGCACAAGGCTCAGGCTGGGTTCTGGATAAAATGTCAAGTACCTCTGAAATCTGAAAGGAGGTATAAAGTGAGCCCTTTTGCTCCTGGTTCATCATTCCCAACAATGTAACAAACCTCATTCTTCACTTCTTTGGATCTTTGTGAGCACAAAGGCATCCAAACCTCAGCAGAGGTTTAGGGAAGCACATCCCTTCCACTCTCAGATCACACAAGTGGCAAGAAGCCAATGAACAGCTTTGAAAAAAGCCTGCTGCATGTATACAAGACAAAATTTAAGGAAACATGAGGAGGATCATCCAAGGTTATGGAGGGTATCCAAAACTTTCACCCCAGGGCAGCTTGAGCACTGCTGAGAACTGTACTGTAAACCAAATTATACAGCAGTGACCAGTAAGACTAAAAATGCTGCACAGAGAACTGACTTTTTTCTTGTTTTATTTGGAAGTTGTCAAAGTATCTACTTGAAACATGATGGCAGATCATTGCCAATCTGTCGAGACTGAGCTACTTCTAAATTGGGAACTGTGACAGGAGAGCAGCAGAGCATTAAAGCTTATCTAAGGAAATGAGTCACGTGAATTAGAGATGAAACTACAGAATTTAATAGAAGAAAATGCTATCAACTAATTAACAATTTTGTTTGCTATTATCAGATTTTTTACAGAAATGTACCCTAAATACCACTATATAAACAAAGTTAAATGACTGATGTACAGAATAAAAACACCCACTGTACTTCCTTTTTTTTCAGAGTAGAACTGCTTAAAAAAAAAAAAAGAATAGTGGACTGATTAATCCATTAAGTTCCAGAGACCAGCACATTATCAGAAAGCTGACACTCTATCAAGCAAGTTGGCATCTGTGGTTTTAATTTAGTATTCTGTTTCTTAGTTAAACTTGATTGGCTACCTTATTTACACAAGCCTTTTATCTTCTTGAAAAGCAGGAGGTACCTCTTCAGTAAGATTTATTGCTAGAACGACATTGCCCTTACTTTTTCTTCACATCCTTCTTTCTGACACCAGTGTGGTCCAAACCTCTCTTTGCTGCAACTGCTGGGCAGTAGCACCACAAAAGGCATGTAAATGTTAACATACGCTCTTCCCCATACATTAAAAAGTGGGAAGGAGACCTGGCTGTTCCCATGTGACAAATTCCCTTTCCTCTTTTCAACCCCAATGTTAGGGGGGAAAAAAAAAAAAAAAAAAAAAAAAAAAAAAAAAAAAGGGGGGTGGGGGGAACAGAAGTTTGTCCTCTACACCCCAAAATTTCACATCTGAGGGGAGAGGAAGAAGAAA
>JANIJG010000434.1:5939-37959 GCA_024611175.1 Megaceryle torquata | reverse complement strand
AAAAGAAGCGAAAAAGAGAACTGTTGCAGGCCAAAGATGACCCCACGACAATAAAAGAAAAACGAAAACGAGGGAAGAAAAAAAAAAAAAAAAAAAAAACAAAAAAAGAAGGGGGGGGGGGGGGGCACAGCAGTTTGTCCTCTACAGCTCCAAGTTTCACATCTGAGAGCAGCAGCACAGTAAATAAGCTTTAGAAGCAGCATGTTCAGAAATTGCAATTTCTGTCTAAAAACAGCCAGACAAAATCTGCTCCAAGTCCTCACTTCTGCAGATGTATGAATTCACAAGGGTCTCCCCTGCATACCCTTCTGCAAATATTTAAGTGAATGAGCTTCACTCTCCCCAGTTAAAAAACTTAGTATCTGTGTCTCTTTACCAGGAGTTAAGTTTTATAGGCTCTGGGAGCAAGGGAAAAGAAAAGTGCAAGCACAATTTACGAGCTAAAGGATGATGGTGAGACTGCAGGCACACACCTTTACGTCCTGAAAGGTGGAGAGGCTGGGAAACAAGCTTCATAAAGGCCACACACTAATGACACCTCAAACTGCAGGCAACAGCAACAATATGCCTCAGAAGAAGCAATTTCCAAACTAGTGACAAAGTGGGTGAGACAGCATACAACTCTCCCCCAGGATGAGCACAGCCCCATCCCACTTACTGGTGTTGATAGGACCAGGCAGCGTGCAACCAAAATGTCACACACTGCCAAGATGTCTTATTTGACCTCCTTGTTCAAGAACCAGTGCTCCAGGTAAATCTGAGAAAGGAAGGAGCTGTAGTTTCTGCAAGGGCAGGATCCCACCAAGTCAGCGACCTTTCCTGGAGAAGCACAGAGGGGAAGAAAAAAAAAAAATAGCACATCGCTCTCCTGCCTGCAGCTCAATCCCATAAAGCTTATACACACACTTAAGCTCATCCCTCCACATTAAAGCACTTAGGATGAGCTTTAAGCATCTTATGTACCATGGAAGCTTCACAAGGTGCTTCTCCTGGTCCTTGATTGCTTGCTTAACTGGGTTGGTTTGGCGTTAAAAACTACAATGTTCACTGCCACATCGGTGCACGCACCGAATGAGACTGTCACCATCAAAAATGACCTAAACACAGCAAATCAAATGCACACAGTCAGAGCTGATCACATGTTTTCCCCAAAATGAACTCCCTATGTCCCATCGAAGCCTTTCAGACACCTTCCAGCATAACCATAACAGATTGCTCCACATGGACTATTCCTAACCTCACATATTCCACTCCCATGGACAATGATGCCACGTCCGCCCACTGGAGAGAGAAGGACCACAGAGTAATCAACCAAAGATACCCCAGTGTGGGTTTCCACAGGTATGTGCTCATCTCACACTCCAAAATCAGGTTTTCCCTCTCCACATGAGGTTGTGACACATCAATTCTCTATGAAAAAGCAATACATCGTCCCTAATTGCTCTAATTTATTACTGTTGCATCATCTCATTAAATGCATCATTTAGACCCAAGTTAGGAGCTAGATCAGTAAATATGCTTTAATCATCATATTCTTCAAAGAAGGAAAGGCAGGCAGACAGCAGCCATTTTACTTTCATCTGTCTTCTCTTGTTGCCAAAGCCCTTTCAGACACGCACTCATTTATCACTTAGATAACAATCATAAGCTCTTTTCATCCCAACTCTTACAGACTGATGAGAGTTGTTACTACTTTTTTTTTTATTTACTTTTTTCCTAACTACGCATGGAGTTAGTGCTGTAATAACTTCTGTCCTTTTATAAAGGTTCTCATTTAAAATGGAGGTACTGAAAATCACATACAACCCTACACAGTCTGTATAATGAACAAACAAAGAGATTTTAAAGCAAAAGGTAAGCAGTCAAATACTGCAAGTCCACACTGTTGATAAAATCTGGATTTTACTCCCATGGCATTTCAATAATCTTATCAAACACACACCTCAAAACAAGTCATTCTAGGTTAGAAATGTAGTTGTTTGCTCAAATTTATGAAGCAATTATATTTAAGCTCCAAAGACTATATGCAATGTATAATCTGGAACACAAACTACATGGGCTATCCTCACTCATCATGGGTGCTGATGTAGCTGTATGTACCCTTTTACCCCAGGCTGCACAGGAGCAGCACCAGGTCCAGGCAGACCACAGAAGGGACACGGTGGGACCGCCACCAGCAGCGGTGTCTGCTGGAGACACACTTACTAAAAGATAACTCTGCTCCCCAAGATGAAACTGCATCAGTTTACCTTGAAGGAGGAAGCACCATCACCACGTCACCTTTTGTGCTTGGGAAGTGACAAGTGACAAAGCCAAATCATCTCTTCCACACCTTTCAGCGGTGATAAGGACGCAATCCTGCTGCAATCCTGCTGCAATACTGCCAAACAAACCTTCCAGAAGCACCAGAGATTTTTTTGGAGAATATTCCTATGCACAAAAAGCTGAGAAAGAAGCAAGGATCCTTTACCAAAGTTTGGAAGCACAGAATTTTTTTTTCCTCCCCTTCCCCTTTGAAAAGGTTCCTTCCCGGCTTCAACTTACTTTCAAATAGCACTTGCTTTCCAATTTTGCAAAACATCTGGATGTCCAGATGGTTTATCTCTCTTTCATTTAAGAAGAAAGATACAAAGAAGTTGACCGAGAAGGGAGGAATTTAACAGTTTCTTTCCAGTTATCAAACCCAAGAAGAGCAGTTTTCTTCCAGAAAATTTTGACTTAAACCAAACAGGATAATCTTAGTGGCAAAGTTACTCATGGGAGAAAGTTTGACCAGCTCTAGAAATAACTGAGATATCATAGCAGGCCCTTTTCTTTGAATTCAATTTATGGGCATTAATTTATGCAAGGCTATTAAAACACATGACCCGAATGCTTATCACCTTTAGCATCCAACCCACCACCTTTCATCCCAGGTACCCATGTTCATTCAACAGCAAATGGTACTTCTTGGGTACGCCAGGGAAGCCTGTGCTTCAATTCTGACAGCTCTTCCTCTGGAGCATCAGCTCTTCTTTCCCACCACAACACGCTGAGCCCCACAGTGCACAGACTCAAAAGGTAACAAGGGCTTTTACTGGGAACAGCAGGTACCTACAGAGCACCCTTTCTTCAGCGTAGGAGAACTGAAAGCTGATCAGAATAAATTACTTAAATCCCTTTATTAAAAAAAAAAATCTCATCTGTCAAAAAAAAAAAGCACTCTATAGGCTGAAAAACGCTGACATACATTTGTTCAACTAATGTCCAATTATTATTACATTAAAATCTACATGGAAAAAAAAAGGAGTCTAATAAGAAAGCTAATGAAAATTAAGTATTTTACAAGAAAGTTACCTAAGCATAAAGTTAACTAGCTATCACACTGGTTTTCAAATCCAGGGGCACCAACTTGGGCAAAGCTGGCATTTGCACAGGAAAGTTCTCAGGTGTAGAGGAAACAGAGCGAGCCAAAATCATCCAGAAGTCCAGTCTCATCACGCTACCTTTGTTTTCCTCCTCGAGCAGACATTTTAATACAACACAGGGCATTCAACACAGCATTTGAAAACAGTTCTCTGTACAACATTTCAAACTCAAACTTTTGCAAATAAATGTTTGGGAGAGGAGACGCAGGTTTGCAAATTGGGTGCCCGAAGGAAGCACAAGCTGCAGCCCCAAACTACTGAGGATTTGAGATGCATGACAAGAGAGGGTTTCAACCTCTCTGCAGGCTGATGTCCTGCATAAATGAAATGGATATCAGACTGTGACATTGCTTGCAATTCATTAATTTTTTTGTTTTGTATTTTTTTTCCTCTATTACAAGCTTAGTAAAAGCCTCTACTGCCCTTCAGTGCAGACAGATTTCACCACTGCTCTCTTCACTTCAGCAACTCCAGCCATAAAGCCATGCTAATTACTCTGAAAGGATAATGGGAGGAAAAAAAGATACACACACACAAAACACACACATATTCCTAGTGAGCAGTCATGGGTAAAAGAGGGCTACAGCCCCCCAGCTTGGCCAGCCCTATCGACAGAACAAAGGAGCTTCTGGCCTGGCAGCGAGAGCAAAAACTGTGGATGCAGAGTGCAGAACGAGGAGGGGGGGGGGGAAAGGAAGAAAGAGAAGGAAGTAACACTCATTCTTGCGTTGTGAGGTCCTAACTATGCAAAGCTTTCAGGCTGCGAAGAAAAGTGCTATTGAAAGAAAGTGGAGGGGACCAACATGCTGGGAGGCAAATGAGCAAACACGGCAGCAGCCGCTGCAAGGGGCCTAGGACCCTTCAGCAGCACTGGCATCACCTGCAAACACAGAAATCATTTAGGAAGCCAGATGATATGATAGGGAATTATTCATTTTTAAATTAATGAAATAGCTCCTTTCTCAATAAAATTTGCTCTCTCATGCTGCTAGCAGCCTGCGGGTGCTGCACACCACTGAGCACCTCACACAGCACCAACGTGCACTGCAAGCCACCACGAGTTGGGTCATGTATTCACTTCTCCTGTGTGCATGTGTAACATTCAGGAGAGTCACATAAATGACATTTACTTTTCTATAAAAAGAGAAGGAGAGAAATTGAATGATGAGCAAACACACTTTAGTTGTCCGATGGGCAGAAATGCCAGGAGGTGCCCAATCCATCAGGGCAATCCTGGCTGCAGCCAGATGCAGCTAAGCTAGAGAATAAATAAATAAAATATATAAAAAGATATTTCCTTTTGGAGAGGGGAAACCTCTTGCTGACAGACAAGAAATAGGACAAAGGGTAACCCAGGTCTGCTCCATCTTGCCACACTTTCACTGGAGACCCACCACCTCTCTAAGCCCTTGAGAAACCACACACCTTCAGATCACTTTGGAAAGTCCTCCGTGAAACGTGCAGTATTTATCTCCCCATTCCCAAAATCCTGGTATCTTGACAAGTGACAACTAGCCAATTTCAGCACAAAGAAAAAAAAACATTTTCTGGCTCTCCACGTGAATTATACTTTAAAAATAAGTAGTCATGGGAAAAAAAAAAAATGCAGGGGGGAAAGGGGAAGAGGAGACCCCATTACAATAGACACACATTGACAACGTGGCAGACACTAGCTAATTATTTTGTGTCTTTTCCAGCAAGTTTCATTCAATTAGCTGCACCACTGAGTTCAAAGGGTGATTAATTGAGGACTACTCTGGTTTATAGAATTACAGTCCCTCCATGATGTATGCAAAGACAGAGGGAAATCTTAGATTTAAGCTCAGCAGCCTTGGATAAATATTGAAAGAAGAAAAGCGGACAGGTGGGGGAAGGAGGAAGGCACTCAGCATTCAGATCCTGTCCACAGCAGAGCAATTAATTCCCCACTCTGCAATGAGATGACCAACACAGTAGCGTAGTGCACAGCACTCCAAACTAAGGCAGGAGGGCACAAAAGCAAACACCACCACCAAAAAACAGCATCAACAGAACAGCTCCTCAATGATGCACCATCTAGTAATGCCAGGGATGCCCAGGATGGTCACCTCAGCATCTATTAGCCATGGTTTAAAATTACTTTTGTTTTGTTTTTTTTTTTTTAACAATGACTTTTTTTCCTGACCTTCATGCTTTTTTTCATTATTTTGTTACATTATTAAGCAACTTTGTCTTCCATTGTTCATTCAGCCTGATGGGGGAATATACACCTCCGGGTGCTTTTCAACAAGTCAGTCAGGATTCTTAGGGAACTCCTTCATTCTGGAGCAAAAGGACAATAAAGAGAAACGTGAAACAATCTTAAGAGTGATGACCCCAGTCTTTTCACCAACCCCTTGCAGGATGCTTGCTCTGCCTGGCCGGACAACTCCAGAACTGGCCAGATGATGTACGTGTATGAGCACCTGCTTCCAGCATCACCCCAAGGTCTCCAACTCCTTTCTTGCATTAGGACAGGCTTCCAAGCACTGAGGAACCAGACAGTTTCAAAGACTCCTTTAGTCCATAAACCTACCCCTGATTTTGAAGATTTCCAAAGAACTACCTTACCTAGGAGTAGCAAGATGAATGTACCTGTCAGCAATGGCAGCCAAAGCTGTGAAAGAAGGAAAGTAACAAAACCACCACAATCCTGGCAATAGCCTTGAAAAATACAGGAACAAAGTTTTCACATCTCCCAGGCTTCACGAACCACCCCTCCCAGGTAAAAATCAGTGCCTGTAGCCACAGGTTTCTCTCCATATCTCCCCAGCACCTTTCAACCAGCACCTTCTGGACTTTCTTTGACGAACAAGATCCAGACCTGCAGACACATTCAGATGCGCTGTGAAACACCTCTTAGGCATGAGAGCCCTGACTGCCGACAGCACTGGTACCAGAGTAATCCTCAAAGGCCTGCTCTGATGTACAGCAGGCAGCACAACTCTTCAGCTGAAACTTGGTAAGGGCTTTATACATTTCTTTATGAAGGATTAGCAAGGAAGCTCCTTTTAACTCACTGTGACTTTGGTGTATTAGCGACTTGTTCATGCCCCACAGCCCGCATAGTGTCTGTGGTTTTCAAGTCAGCACTGCAATCACACCTGGAGACCAGCACAAACTACCCACTGAAAACCTTGACAATTTTCAAATCCTCCCATGGAAGCTGTTTCATCACACAGACATCACACTGCAGGCTGCCCTACACACCATCGCACTGTGCAGGCATGCACAGCCTCTCCTATGCTACATCACTCCAGAACAGAAGGGTTGACCCTCAGCTGCTCTACACAATGCAGCCATAAAAAAAAAAAAAAAAAAACCAAAAAAAACACAACACAAAAACCCACACCTAACAGCAGAGGTGAGTTTTACATTCATTAACTGTTACCATGATTTTCTCAGCAAAACACATGGCCAGCACACAGGCATATGATGTACCAACTGTATTTTAAGTGGCCTCTGATTCAGAGTGTTCAAGTACTATGTAAACTACATGAGTACTGCTCTAATCAAATATTAAAATCCAAATAGCTCATAACAAACATAACAGTCTGAGTCAACGGCAGATGTGGTTTTCATTTATTTATTTCTGTTAAAGCACATACAATGTTAAAAAGCAACAGATAATTAAACAGATGACAGTAACACAATGTTAGGTAAAAAGCTACTACTTTCTGTATCAGTAATTGCAGTGATACTTTCATTATTCTTGTTTTACAGGTGTCATTGTCTTTACCCTTGTAGTTTCTGCCTTTTGTAGCTTAACAACCTTTTATTTCTCTTTTTTTTTTTTTTTTGTTCAAGCATAAGAAATGCAGCATCATAAAATCAGAGGAAAACAGCTTGGAAAATGTACCTGCAAGAATGATGCTTATAGACAATCTGACTCTACTACCTGAGCCCCCTTTTTTTCCTCTGGACAGTTCATGCTCAAGTAAAATGGAGTAAATACATCTAATTTTTTATTAGAAAAAGTATTCATTGCCTCATGATTAACAAGAAAAATAACAGACATGGTGGGATTCTTATCATGGCAAATCTAGCATATATAATTCACACTGCATCTAAAACAGCCCTTCTAATTATGTCAACCCTCATCTTTCTTTACATCAAGGTTTACTTGGATTAATGAGTTAGCACATCAGGGTTGGGCATGCTCGGGTGTGCTACTGATTGAACTGGCCCACTTCAGCCCAAAAGTGTTCCTCCATACTTGCATTTAATAAACCAGAGGAAAAGAACAAAATGAAACTGAGAAGCAAGTAGAATAAGGTCTTTAAAAACTATCCCCAAAAGAAAAACAACAGCAATCTATGGAATAGGTATTTGTAACAAATGCAAAATGTTAAAAGCTCAGGAGAAGAGAAAGAAGCAGAAGAGGTGCAGGGTAGGGCAAAGTCCACTGAGTTGGTACTGCTTAAACACATTTCAGTGATCATCTGTCAAGCATAAATATGCAATTTTAGTCACTTAAAGAGACACTTTAATATTTCTAAATTGTTAGGTGCCAAAAACAAAGAAATCCCTCCTCTGACAAATGTGAGCTGGCACTAATAATACTCACTTATGTCTTGATAGCATGCAACAGGGTACTATTACTATGCAAAACTACAAGCAGCCCCTGTATGTGCATTTACACTAACCTTTAAACACCCCAAAGAAGTTAAATGGAAATGGAAGCAGACTGGGTGATAGCTTTTACTGAAGCACAGCAGAGGGACAAATCAACAGGATGTACACATGTGGGTAAGGCCAAGTTAGGTCAGAGGAAGAGAAGAAATATCTGTACCTTAAGCATCCCTTAGGATCTGCTGAGATACAGTGTCCCCATGAAGGGGGTGTCCACCACAACACCTGAATGGACACTACTTTCTTTTTAAAACATTCACTGCAGAGAGCAGCAGGAGAAACAACCTCTTGAAGGACTAAGACACCCTGAAAGAAGTGCAGTCACAATGAGCCGGTAAATTCAGGGAGTGAATATCCACCTTGACCAGGTGACTTTCACTCTGAGGACAAGATGTGGCTGCAGGCATGAATGCATGCAAGGTATAAAAGACAAAATTCTTCTCAACCTTTAGGGCTAGACTGCATTGTGCCAGTCTCATCTTCTCTGTCCACATAGGAATTTCAGGAAGTCCAAGGTGTGCCTTTGCCAAGCCCTTCCCAGTGACTCCAGGAGATGCAAGGAGGTGGCAAGACAGAGCACCCATATCGATGCTGAGGTGCACATCTGGCACCAGCTATGCCCAACTGGTAAGACCTCTCCTCAATCTCTTGAGTAGCACCTTCCAGAATGTACCTATAAGTATTTATAGTTTATTTATATTAGAAATAAAAAACCTAACAAGGAAAATATAAGTTACATATTTATATACAGGTAGAAAAAAAAAAAACCAGGGAAAAGAGGGGCAGCAGAGAAGCCCTGTGGTACAGCCAGTGCCCAGACAGGAGCTCAGGGATTCAGAGCAAGACATTTAAGCTGCCAGTAGGCGCAGCATGCCATGCTGCACCAAAAAAGAACATTTACTACCAAGGAGCTGTAAACAAGTACCAGTGCAGTTAAGTATGCAAACATTTTTTGGTTTGAAAAAGGAAGTACTAGGGTAATTTTTTTCCATCTTTTTTCCTTGTGGTAAGAAGGGGCTCTGTGCCTCTCTTCAAAAGCATCAAACAGCAACACCACAAGCCTCACCATCACCATGGCATTTGACACTTAAAATCCATAAGCACACACAAATGCATGTCTATACACTCCCAACATACTTTGTCCCTTTTCAGAAATGAAGTGCCACTTTTAAATATTTCCACTTTACTTGCTTTGAATTGCCGGAGATCAAATGAGTCAATTAAGTGCTGTGTCTTTTTTGTTCAGAGGCAAGATGAAGGTAATTTGCTGCTCAGTGCATCTGTTTCCTCATCAGCACAGTAAGGACCAGGCTAATTAGGGGAGGAAAACAATATGGTCATATGGATAGGCCAGATTGCCTGTCACTCAGCTCTTCAGCAAGCAAGTTGTGTTATGAGGACAGCAAACAGATGAGGAGTCATCTCCCTCCTTGTCATGCCTCAGAAAAAACAAAAAAACCCCAAAAAACCAACAAAGACAAAACAAAAAACCAACAAAACAAATCAAAAGAGGGGGGAAAAAAAAAGAAAGAAAAAAACCCCAAAAAACAAAACAAACACTTCAAGCACTCAGATGGTTACCCTAACGTTTTTGCATTAATCCTTTTAATGCAAAAATGCTCCAGAAATGTTCCTCCCCAAGTCCTGCTTCGCTGGTGTGCCTGTAGTGAACGCTGCTGCTCTTTGCCCTGGCAAGGAGCCACATGCCAAGGTTTCTATCCGAGCAGCTCACTGGCACACCTCACCACTTGCTCACCCGACTGGGCACAGGGCAACCCCAGCTCCTGCCATAGGAAGTGGGGGCAACCTGCAGCATGGGCATGTGAAATTTGGTACCAATTAAATGCACAATGCCAAGGAATTTGCTCCAGTTCCCTTTTCTGCTGACTTTCAACTACACTGCAATGTACCTCTCTGCTTTCCAGTGGACTCAGTGCAAGTGAATGCGGGGTGCTCCCCGCTCCAAGAACTCCCCACACAGCAAACAGGAAGGCACCCATCTGGTGGATGGCTGGTTTTGTAATACATCAAAATCTTCACCATCTCTGCCTCCCTAACACCTCCCACAGAGTATTTTTTTTTTAAATACATATTTTGAAAACAATTGAAACTTGTAAGAAGCAGTGCATGATAAAGATCCATCTAAAAAGCTGCTGCTGCTACTCCCTTCACTAACCAACACTGAAAATTCCTAATAATTTTTCATCATTTTTAGTTTCAATAGAGTCAATTAAGCAAATTATTTCAAATGCTTCTGACTTGGCAGTATTGCAGAATCATGGACCCCCAACTCAACAATCACATAGGCGAGTGCCCTGGTGGAGCTTTAAACCACCGATCCTAAATCTGACGTCAAAAAAATATTTTCTTGGTAAACTGCAAACATGCAAGTGCATGAGAAAAACAACTTTAAGGAGACAAGCTAGAGATAAGTAATTCCCAGTCACTCACATGCAATCCCACTGTGGCATTTCTATTTATTAGGAGAAGATATGGAATATCAGAGGAAGTTCATTTGTTCACTGGCCTGTAAAATCAAGCAGCAGAAGACATTACATTTACGACATCTAAGCTTTATTTGCTACTACAAAATGAAATGGTATAAGATACAGAAAACAAGTTAACTCATCTCGAGCATATCATGAAGGCAATCAACCTAACCAAGGGCTTTCACATCTCCCTGTCAGCTGCCACAAGACACAGACTGAGTGCTTCGTACTGCAAATACAGCTGCTTTTTCTTAAATTGTTTTTTCCTTATTTTTTAAAGTATTTCCAACAGATCTCTGGTTTTATATTGATCAGAAACACAATAATAAAGACTACTTAAAGCAGGAAACAGTTTTTCAGCACTTGCTAAAAAAAACCAAACCATAAAAAAGAAAACCAGAACAACCAACAAAACCCAAACCAGACTTTTAATAGACACCACCCTTCTTTGCACACAAGGTAGGACAGGTTCGCTCACAAGCCATTAAAAAAAAAAAAAAAAAAAAAGAGAGACAAGCTACCAGGGAGCATCTCAATGCCTTGGTGCAAAATGAGACAAGTTTCATCCCAGATTTTGGCACACATCCCACGCTGGCCTTGACCCAATGCTTTTGCTTAAAATGAAACAACTTCGCTCCCATTCTGAGAGCTGCAAAGTTTGGGATGAGTCACCAATTCATCTAGACCCATAAATAACAAAAGCGTCCAAAACCAGGGATCAGGCTGCAGATCTCCCTCTGAACTTACCATTGTGCCCTCAACAGATCTCACAAACTGCATTTTTTCCTTACTGACTCTTCCCATCAGCATTTACTGAGCTCCTACAACGCACCCAGCCCTTCAAACAGGTGAATGTTACTTGATGATACACAGCAAGGGATAGGGGCCAGTGTCTGAGAGCAGCTACGATTATATACAGTAGCATAGGTGCAAATAAGTAAGTCAGTATGCAATGTATTCTGTAGGAGTACAAAAACTCCTTTAAGCACAGATTTATAGCACCAGTACACCACAAGATTAAGGGCAGAAATGACAATTTGTATCTTTCCACTTCTTAAAGCCACTTAAATCGTTCCTTCTAACAGTGTGTAAATATTAAAACTTGTCCAAATGGAATAATCACATTTAGCAAACTACGCAGAAAACACCAGTGGCTGGAATGGCAAACAAGGCTAATTACTTCATTAAGCAAATCCAGGCAATAATTCACATCCTCCCCAAGAACAGATACTTGACAGGGTGGCTGCAAGTCAGATGAAAGGGGAGTACAGGGTGATGCGAAAGTCTGGCTTGCGAGCAACGGGGAGCCGTGCTCTGCCCAGGCGCGTGGCCAAAGCTTTGCCACTAGAGCTTTGCAAAAAAACCACAATATGAGTTGCAGAAAATGTGTTTTGCATAGTATGCAAGCTATACTGACAACTGTATGCTGGCAAGTTTATAGCCAATGTAAAACACGGAGGCTTTAACAGCAACAGGCTAAGCTGCAAGAGGTCTCGGAGGGCTCTGCAAAACCCCTCCAAAAAGGCGAGAGCGCACAGGAAAACCGCACACAAAGCACAATGCATGCAGAACGCCAGCTTGCAGGGCACTGTGGATGCCAAAGTTTGCAGGGGTTTGAAAAAGCAAACAAATTCTCAGCTGAAAAGCCTCCATTGAGTGCAATTCAATGTAGGTCTCCACCTCCTGCTCAGGGTGTAAGCCAGAAATTAGTGGGAGCCCGGTAAAGTCTCCCAAGCAGAATTCTAGACCTGGGTCTTGCTCTTACACCCTCCAAAGGATAAGCAGTGTCCACTCTGAGACAGGTTACTGGACAAGGAGGACCATGGTTTGACCCAGGCAAGTTGTACGTTCTCGTATGGACCATTATGCCTCGCTTTATGCTCTGCATCTCTGCAGGCTGATCCCACCCTATTGCTCAACCCTTCCTCATTAAGAAAAAAAAAAAAGAGCCCACCCACTGCAAAGGGGCAGACACGCTATTTCCCTGTAATAAGTGTTGAAGGGAGGTTAAACTGAGGCTGGCACTTCAGCTTCATCACTGTAATTGTAACAGACTGCAAGCACCCAGACTGAGAAGGGGCAGCCACAAAGTCGCTACGCTGTGGTTTTGGCTACAAAACTAGAAAGAAAGTAGCCTCTGCACTAGGCACAAAAACATCCAGCTCCAACCTGGCAAACCACTGCATCTGAAAAACCAGAGATGGACACGCCACTTCATTTTGGCAAATGAAACCAAGGGGTATAAAAGACTGAATGCAAAGCTCAGAAATTTTAGCAATGATGTGCATTAATCCAAAAAACAAACTGCAAATAGTAACCAACAAAAGGGTGCGCTTGAGTTTTAAGAGACGCCTAAAGTCCGGCCAACACTGAAAGCATTTAAATTCTGGCTGCTTCAGAACTAAGTGCCAGCATGAATTTAGATACTTGGATACATTCAAAGTTTTCCAGTTGCAGTTTCACTAGAAAATAACAAAACTGTACACAATCAAATCATTATAAATAAAGGGGGTTTTAGCTCAGTGGAAGGCAACACTGATGGATTCACGATTTATGCTGCTGTAATAGATCTAGTAATAATTTTGATGTATTGATTTTTTTTTTCTTTAAAAAAGATAATCTGTATTTCTGTAAGGAATGCCGGCTCACAAATTTCAACTGAGCTGAACACTGTATGCTGCTGACATTGTCACTATGCCTTAACTCAATTAGGGAGACTGGAGTCAGATGGCTGAAAATGATCAAAATTACACAGTACATTCTCTTTATTGGTTAGGATTATGATTCAGGCTGTAATTGCTTTTAACAGATTATTGATCATTATTAGGATTACAATTACGTGCTAGAAGATTACAAAGTTATGAAAAAACATGATTTTTCAATTGCATTTGTCTCTACTCTGTTCAAAACTTTTCTTGAATGTTTGAAATATCTAATTAAAAAAAAATTCGCTAGCCAGATGCACAGATTTTGGGACATGACCAAAGACTCCAGCAGGATGCCAGCAATAGGGAGCTTCCCAAGGCAGCTTCTGCACTGTCACTCACCTGAGCTGCTGGGAGCCTCTCACAGGGATAGAGGTTGCTCAACTCCTCCAAGACTGACAGAACCCCATGAATAAACTCAATCAAACCTCTTTGAAAAGGACACTTTAAAGTGCTACCTCTAAAAGATTCATTCCTCCTGAGCTGCAGCCAAACGAGAAACCATAGAAGAGGCAGGTTTCACAAGGACTAATAACAGAGAAATCAATTTGGAGAGGCATCACAGACCTAATTTTAAAGCAGTGGCAAGCACGTTGTGCCAGCAAAGGCCAGGGATTGCCCAAGGGAGTATTCTGTTGCTTACACCACAGATACGATTTGAAATACAGTCCTTTTGCTACAGAAACGGGCAATTTGACACACTACTTATGGTTAATTCTGAATTAGCACTTGGCCAACCTGTGGGTTTTTTAGTAGCACCACTTCTCCCTCCTATTGATACAGACAACTTAGCATCTCATCCTACTGAGATGGGATATTGTCAATGCTTTTGGCTGCTGCTAGGTTGAGTTTTTAAGACTTCTAAAAGGTGAAGGAAAAAAAAATTACTAATATGCATAAAGTGACCTCTAAAGTAGACCAAATACGAGGCAACATTAAGAAAATGGGCACCAGACAAGAAAAATATCATCCTTGCTTGACGTGATCGTAGCTATTAAGCTTTGGACAGAACAGTGAGGAATGGAGGGAAGAAGCAGTCTAGCTCATCAACAGGTACATCGTGCACACACCCATTAAAGCCATATTATATTACCTCAAAAACCATATACATCCCATGTTACTTCATCTCTCCCCCTACACACACCTACCTCCTCGTTGTCCTCAACTTCTAATAGCAGTAATGACCTTGGCATATGGCATTTTCTTAGAATTAACAGTTAGCTGGTGTTAATGGCCCTTGGCTACACCTTGGGCCATCAGCTCCTCCCAGACAGTCATTAATCCCAAGGAAATACCCTGCATCTCAATCGTTATTCTTAATTAGCTCCACACATAATCTGTGGAGCTGTAACACCACACCAAAGGGTTGACTTGTAAATTATGAGTGAGAAAACTTTCAAGTGAAAAGATTCCAGATACTGCACGAAAACCTAATTAAATGAGTTTTAGCACGCTAATAAATAAAGGATAACTATTTGGAGGCTGAATCAGCTACTTGAGTAAGCAAAGCAACTGCTTTTGACTCAGCGGAGTTAAAGGGGCTCCTTTATTTTGCAAAGGCTGCTCTTTAATATGCCACAAACTGCACCAAGTGCCAGTTTTTGCTCTCCGGGAGGAGACTCTTAGGAGGGTGCACACAGAACAGCCAAGTACAACAACAAACAGATGATCTGGGACATTTGCAACAAAATCCTGTCACTAAAGACTCCCCCCCAAGCACTGCTGAATACTCATCCAGAAGTCGCCTGGGCTGCTGCAGCTCCTCTTTCTGTTCCACTGCTCCTCTCACGTACTCCTGCCACCTTTAGGGCATGTGTTTTTCCCAGATTACATATCCTCTGCAGAGCCAAATATGATTAATTATGTTCTTTCATTATCGGAGTCACCCAAAGTGAAGACAGACCTCATATTTCATGATGCTGCATTAATATCTCCATCCCGAAGGAGACCCAACCTCATCACTGGCTAATTCAAGCCCAAAGCCTCTTCTATCTCCTTCCCCACTCCCCGAGGACAACAGTGGAACAGGTTTTGGTAGCAGCAGAGCTGAGGGAAGATGTACGGTCTCATCAAAATAAAATACAATAAAAGACTGATCCGTAGAGGAAGACAAGCTCGAGGAAACAATTCAGACAAAGAGGACGCCTGATGATTTAAAAGTGAGGCTCCAAGGGAAAATGAGATGTCTATAATTATGAAAGAAGTGTCTTTTCATTGCCTGGGCTGTTATTAGCTGGGATAGGGAACAAGATGACAACCAGAGACTTCATAAATCAGCCAACGCCGCATGTTGTCACTCCTCAGCGATACTCAAACATCTGCCCACACCTGCACGGGGAGTCAGCAGGATCCTGCACTTGGTTTGGGGGCTGGCTTTCCTTCCTAGCTTATTGCCTTCAACTACTGAATTCTACTGAGCTAAAAATAAACTTGCAGCCAGCAGACTTCCAAATCAGAGCACCTTCCAGACTTCACCTTTCCTTCCCTCTGCTACAACCACCTACACGTCACAAACAGCCAAACAGGCATTTTAAAGCTCTTTATGAATGCTCCCAATGGCAAAAAGAGGGCTTGGGCATTGTGCTGCCCCATTGTGTTTCTCCTCTTCCCCATCACACAGCTTTTCCTTTTCCTTTTCGGTTTGTTTTTATGGGTTTTCCTCATCTGGATTCACTTACACCACTAAGCTCTCTCCTTTCCCCAGGCTGGCTACCCATCTAACTTAGTAGCTTTATAATTAAAAAGAAAAGCATTCCAGGTATTTGTCAGGCCTTGCTAATTGAAAACTGGACAGGTACTCATTTGGCCCAGGAAAAAGCCCCACTCGTGTGCCATAACATGGACCACCATCTGTCTGCTATATTAGCTGAGGTGAAATACTGACACGGAAATGACTGACACCAATTATTTTAAGGAGTTTGCCCGAATACAGAGGACACCATGACCTTGCCAAAGCTCTCCCTGCAACAGGAGGCAATTTCCCTTCTATGAGACTGAGATACAGATGCAGCCAAACTTTCTTGAGCATAAAGCCAGTAGCTTACCAGTGATGGACCTTCTCAGTACCGTTTAATGGGACCGGTATCCTCAGCTGTTGAGGGTCACACAGGTCCTCATCTCCACAGAGATGTACAGTCCTGTACACAGTGAGGGCTGCCCACACTTCTTAACCCACTGTGATTAACCAAACTTCAGGTGATTAAGGAGCTCTCATAAGCTCTAGGTGGCTTATATAAAACAGGAGACAGAACTACTGCCCCTGCTTTATCTCAGATCACAAGGCTGGAACAGACATGATCACCTGCTTCTCTTCACAAATCCCACTCAAGCCAAATCCTCCCCATCTGGGGTAGAAAACTTTGGCACTCCAGCAGCCTGCAAGTCGAACCCTACTTTTTGACACCCTGCCTCAGGTTGTAAATATACCAGGAGCACTTGAAGTCAGGACTGCCTTGGACACACACATCCTATTGCCCAGCAGAAAACAACAGCAAAAACTGCTCACCATAACACACAGATAACATAGCAGTGAAGTGCCTCAACTCCATCTTCATGGGATTTTTTTACCTTGCATGACCATTGTGACAACTGAGTTCCTAACACTTCACCACAAGACAAAATTCAGGTGCTACCGTGCACAGCCACATGGGGAAAAAAAATAGTCCTTGCATCAAAAAAAAAAAAAAAAATCTTATCGCAAGAAGAAAACAAAGAAAGGAGTGAGAACCAAGTCAGGGGAGAAGCAGCTGTCACAGGGAGATGCCAGGAAACCCAGGGCCCCTGGACCAGCTCCAAGGCATCAATGCAAAGCCCTGTTTGGTTGCCTGTCTGGAGCTGTAGTGAGAAACCTCTGAGGAGGAGGAGGAGTGGAGTCCTTCTTCCTCTCCGTCCTGCATGAACTGAGTGGAAAGCAAACCACAATAAATTAAAACAAGGATGCTATTCAAGCAAGGAATCTAATTGCACTAATTAAAATTGCAGCAATGGCTGTAGAACAGAACATAAAAGCATGCGATCTATTTGCCATTTATAAGTTCTTGTGGTACAGAGAAGGCCTTCCTTCTCCAGCACTGCTCATTTACCTAGGGGAAGGAAAATGTACAAATACACTTATTTTGCTCCTAGATTTTTCTCTTCCAGCAAATAGTATAACCTGTAGTATAACGTGTGCAAATGGCTGCAGGGCCAAGGCTCTCACCATACCATAAAGCACGCAAAATACAGATCCCATCACCTGCCATACGCCTATGCAGCATCAGCATGACACGGACCCACACGTGTTGTTTGCTGCACAGATGCACACCTAGCAGGATGTCAGCAAATGCAGACACATTGTGTTAAGCATTTCCTATGCCCAAGTAAATCTGTGCCACTGGAGCAGCAGCGAGAGGGGCTCCTCCATGTGCCCCAAGCTCCTTTTTGCCCTTAGCAGTGAACTGCAGGAGGTCCCAGCACTGCCCGTACCTCTGCTAGCCCACACAGCCCTCGGGGATAGAGGACTGAACCACACACAGCCTTCAAACTTACAAGTACACCTCTAGGAATTCAGAGTCACATCTTAATTTTTTGGCACACAATAACATTAGCAACTAGTACTGTGGGCAAACTGCTTCTCTCCATCTCTTTGATGTTCATTATTTTTGCGCTGATTGTTTTGCTGAGAGAGGAAATTGGATCCTCCATTATCCTTCAGGGACAATGGAGAAGTACTTAATGTAAAAAAAAAATTCACCCACAAAGCCTAACGTGATACTAACAGTTAAACCCAAAAGCCTTTGCGTTAAATATTGTAATTACGAGGGTCACATCACCATCTCAAACACTCCCTTCCCCCCACACCCCTTTTGCAAAGGATCTATTTTTATTTTCGCTTAAGCATCAGAACAAGTAGTGGGGAAAAGTTTGAGGAGCTCCTGAGGCAAGAGCTCATTAGTGACTCACCATGATAATTAACAGTTAAGCTGACCCTGTCAGGAGTCAAAATGCATTTTTCTGATGGAAATGGAGTGTGTCTCCAGAAACCTTACCGATCGCAGTTCAAAACGCATGCACACACAGGTGGCATCCTCAAGAAACAGAATTTACCATTATGGACGGCACCGATATTAGGAGATAAGTAAACAGCAAGTAAAGAAAATAATATTTGCTCAATTCCTTGATACATTTCCCTCAGACAATGTCAGGTGTCAGCTGTAATAAATGAAGCATTTACTGGGTGCAGACAACACTTTAAACAAATCAGCGCAAGTCCCTAAAGGAAACAGGCAGCAGCATATTCGGTAGTATTTCATCATTCCGGAGCCGGCAGAATGAAGCTGACAAGTACACAAGATAAATACTTTGTTCTGTCATGCTGTGTCATGTCGGGGAAAACATAAAGTGTTATATGACCTTTGGAGGCACAGCCCACAGAAAGCTTCCTTCTCCCTTCCATGCTGCTGTTTGAGGGAGGGGAAAAATAAGAATAAATAAATATATAGACATAAAATAGGAACACCCCTCCAAGGCACTGCCTCGCAGAGGCAGCTGTAACTCAAGGGACTTGAGGGCCACCTTCCTGGCAGAGGTTTTGCTGCAGATGCACAAGGGAAGAGCTGTCAGAGCATAAGGTGGTATCACTGCTCCTCCTGCTCCTACTACGCAGAGAGGAAAGATTTAAGATGGTGTAAGTTAATTACTGTTGATCAATATTTTCCACAAACAGAAAGAGCATTCACTTTTCTTGAAAAAAAAAAAAAAAGAAACCCACACACAAGAAAACCCCACACACACAAAAAACAAACAAACCAAACCAACCAAACAAAACCCCACCCTTTTGCTCTTGGTAGGATTTGCAAGTACAAGCCTGGCTGACCAGAAAACCACTACTGTATCTCACAGACATCAGGACAATTATTTTCTTCTTTATTTAATATTATTTTTTAAAAGTTCCCAATTGAAGGGTCAGATACAGAAGAAAACTAGTTCAGTAAAGACAGATTCAAAGCCACAAATACAATCAGGATGACTTAGGGCAAAATGAATATTATGCATTTATTAAATCTAAGTATCAAATATATAATTTTATTTAAAATAAATCACTTCCCCCCCCCCCCCAAATACCTGTACTAACTAACCATAGATACAGTATTAATCGTAACTGGGAATGTTTGACTTTTTTCCCCCCTCCCCTTTCTCCCACTAAAGATGACAAGCAACAGATCATCCTCATTAATTACACCGTCACTTTTATGTAACAACCCGCATTTGCAGAATCTCCATACTAAATTATATATATTTACATCAACTTTCTAGCTTTCGTGCTCATGTATCTAATTACTGTGAGACAAATAGGTAATTAAGCTATTTGCAGCTATAGAAGCCTGGAATTATCAGTGTAAAAAGATAGGTGCTGGAAAGCTGGCCCTCCAGTACGCACAGGAAAAAGCAATAATATTAAAGCAGATAAGGTAAAAGTGCATCTGTAATTATTAACAATATGCTTAACATTTAAGTGTCGTGTTATTATGAATTAATTTAACAGTCATTAGAGTTGTTTTGATCATAATGAATCATTGCCTCCAGATAAGACTCCAGTAGTTCCATCATAACCCAGTCATTAGGTGTTAATTAACAAGCAGCAATTAAACAGTAGAAGGAGTACTTAAGATAAGGAAAGGGCTTTGCCCTGCCAAAAACATTGTATAGGAAAAAAACCACAAAACCCACAAAGAACAAAACAAAACAGGTGGACATGAAAAACCTCTTCTATTTTTTAGCCAGGTTCCTTTAGAAAGTAAATTCTGGACAGTTGCAGAGAACATTGCATCTGTCCAACTGCTCCAGATCTTTGCAGTTTGTGGCCATGTTCAACAAAAAAAAAAAAGTCTGTCTCAACCCCAGTGATATTGAAGTTATTGTAGGTCTAATGAAGCAGAAGAGAAAAGGCCGCTACCCAGACAGGCTGCCCACCAGACGCTGACACAAAGCCGAGGCCAGAGGAACACATCCAGAAGAGTTGAGCACACCATGGGCAACATCCTCTCAGGCCCCAAGGTGGGATGCAGAGCAATGACCACCTCCCAGCCCCGACCCAAGCCCAGTGACAGAGATGGGAGAGCTATCAGACAGCACCGCTTCACTAGCGCATACGTGCTCAGTCTTCTCTGTAAATTCTTACCACATGATACTTCAAGCATCATCTGATCTAAACCCACCTGGCACTCCGTTAAAGAAGAAAAATACTCAGTGGAAAGAAATGAGATGCAGCCCAAACGATAACAGTTTATTGTAAGCATCTATTAACTAATGCTGAAATACAATGAAATACTTTGAGAAGTACATGTGGCATCCCCAGGAATACTAACTGGCTTCATTAATTTCACTGCTTATAGACTGAATTATCACATATTCATAATGAAGAAACTGCTGTAAGAAAATTTTACCCCACCAAGGAATAGAAATAGGGTGAGAACTGCCTTTAGTGGACATCTTCCCACCCCCTGGATCTGGGAAAGCACAAGAAGAAAAGGTAAGTGTCCTATTCATCTCCTGTTGAGACTTAGATTTAAAGAAAAAAAAAAAAAAAAAAAAGGCAAGCATCTTTTTCCCTTTTTCCTCCTTGCATTTCTGTCCCAGGAAAGAATGAGCCTGGGCAGTGCACACAGAACTCTGACATGGGTTTCTGTGTAGTTTTGGGGAGGTGGCACCACTAAGTGAAAAGGATGGGCTTCACAGAGGGATGCACATAACTATTTCTAACAAGCTGAGAGGATCCAGGGACCTTCCCAGCAGTAAGAAGGCACTCCTGGTGCAAAACCTGCATGTTCTTACCCTGTGGAGCCCTGACCAGGCCTGCTGCAGATTACTGAGTGCAACTGCACCCATGCTAGGCCAGCACACCTCTGCTGCTCAGCAAGGAGAGGGGCCAATAACTGTATTCACTTCAGGATGACCCCAGCTGATGATGATGTTCAGCCAGCAAAGTTTGAGGCAAAGTTCTCATAAAAAAAAAAAAAAGAAAAAGGAGGCAAAACTAAAAACAACACAACAAAGCTCAAAACCAACCAACCACCTGGTCTGTGTGTTGTTTTTTCTTCCCACTACATCCTTCCACCCTCTTCACCTTACCAGGCAAAACCACATTTCTGCAGGCAAAAGCTACTCTCCCTGGTCTCCAACACATACCCGTGTGGTCATATATAGACAACAGACAGGCGGACAACACACACTCACTAAAAATAACACTGCTGCTATGCTCAGAAGTAACCTGATGCTAAAACAATATGACAGCTGCCATTCGTCTTTCCCAGGCAAACCAAAGGAGGAGTTTAGTCATCCCAACCTGCTGGATACTGCAGTGAGAGCTGGGCTATTACTGGGGGATTAGCAGCTAAAGGTTACTGAAAGCATGGATGCAGGGTGCCCGAGACATCCCATGCAGGGAGGTCAGCACCCACAGGACCCCAAAGCCAGCAGAGATTGTGCAGCCATGGGGTCTTGTTCACAGAGGACAAAAGGGAAAAGGGAAAGCAATAGTGCATGCGTTTCTTCTCCTGCCTCCCACTTCCAAGCCCTAGAAACTTTCTTGCTGTCCCAGCACAGAGGAAGAGCTGGAGAGTCCACACTCTCTGTGCAGATATAAAAGGCACCTGCTGATAGAAAATGAACACATAATCATAGAGAGTCACTTCCCCCCTCCCAACCCTCTTGCAAACTTCCAAAATCAAATACCCCAATAACAAAGCAATGAAGAAAGTCCTCCACAGATTTAACAGAAAGTGTTACAAACAGAAGAATGTACAAAAGTACATTTCCATCAGTCTCTTAAAGGCCTTTTACACTTTTCTCCTTTACTTTGGTATCTATTTGGATTTGCAAGAAGGCCTCTAAATCACCTTAACTACATAATGAACTGTAATAAATTAAGGAAATAAAACATATATAACAGATCGTAGAGAAGCAATCTCACTACAGCACACCTCATTATTGTATAAACCTTCCTTTCTTTCCTGCCTCCCCCCCCTCCCCCCCCCCAAAAAAAAATAAGGCTACCAAAGCTCTGTCTTTTCCCTTTTCCTAATTAAGGGTTTGGCTAACTACATGTTCAGGCATCAAGAGAAAGATGAAGGCCATACTTCTTGCACTTTGGGCTGAATAGCTCGCAGTAACACAGGCAATACGCTGCCCACAAGAACAGCCAGCAAAAACTTCAATCTCTTGCTCATAGACTGTTCCCTGGTAGTACAAGAGTGACTGCAAGCCAAGGTCAATTCTTTTCTTTAATTCCCTATTCTCTCTTTTTTTTTTTTTTTTCCTCCCTCCTTTCCAAGGCATGGGAAGAGCGCTTAGTTATTTCTGCATGGATGCAAGGTGAATGAGGCTGTCGCTTCTCATTGCAGTGCTATTTATTACAGGTCACTGACATAATATAGCTTCCCCCCCAGTGCAGAAAAGAAAAGTGGAGAATAGAGTTCTTTAGCATTGTCTGAGTTGCTTCTTTGAAGGGAATATATGAGCAGGTTTTATTTATTTATATAGGGATCTGACAACTGAGATGCATCAGCTTGTTTTCAGAGGCTTCCTGCTGAAATAGGCAAGTTACCCTGTTATTAGGGGGTTTAAGAATCTACGCACACAATAGAAAAGAGTATGCATCAGGAAAAGAAAGTGTAAGATTTAACAAGATTCACTGACGAAGAAAGGAACAATTTATACTGAAATCAACGGGGGGAACAGGGGGCATATTGTAGGCTTCCTTCTGCGTAAGCCAGATGCACAGTAAGGAAAGAAACAGGGTAATAAGAAATTAAGCTCCACATCCTCAGCTGGTGTAAATCCACATCATCCCTCCAACTCCCTTTGCTATAGCGGGAGACCCATTCCCAAAAGCCTGCCTGCTTTAAGGGCTGGTTCTGGTCTCTCATCAGCAGTTCCTCCCAATTTAATTCATAGTTTCAGATGAAAAGATTTTATAGATCTCTGTTCTGTCTTGAGATGAGTTTGCCTAGAGCTCTGAGCAATAAATTGATGATAAATCAATTTTCCTGTGCTGTGCTTTGTAGTTTGCTTTTTTTTTTTTTCATACAACGCCGAGAGCTCTGTGTAAAATACCACACTCCTTACTTGTTTTTTAAAGGTAGGCTAATGCCTCTAAAAATCAAGAATATCCACAGCCTATTTTTAGGGCACTAATAGCAAGCCAGAAGTGCCTTAATAAAAAGGTCTTTTAATTCACCTCTAATATTTTATTTCACAGTCAGCTTCAGAAATAAGCAAGTATGTCCCAAAGGCTGTGGAAGTCGCAGCAGTGACTCAGGCGGCAGAGCGACCCATACGTGAATGCAAAAAGGCTTTTTCAAACTTAGAGTGGGTCGAGCTTGACAACACACAGCCCCTTCAGTGCTTATAAGTCACTGAGACAGCTCTCATTCACAGAAGGACCAATACCTAAGTGTGAAGAGAGCAGTCCTGTGTCCTCCCATATCACCGGATAACACACTTTAACCCTTTCACGTGCATTTTCTTGCAGCATTATCTGTAACGGAGCATAGCAGTTGCTATGGAGCAAGAACAGCTATTAGCTCTTCTGCTGATATAGAGTCATAGAATGATTTGGGATGGAAGAGACCTTAAAGATCATCTAGTTCCAACCCCTCCTGCCAAGGCAGGGACACCTCCAACTAGACCAGGTTTGTAATATAATTTACCCAGTGTAATTTTTATCCCTTCCTCTCCTGAAATGCTTCATGGAATTATACCTTTACTCAAAAGACTGTCCATCATGTGAATATTGACTGAGACCACAGACCAGAAATTCATTCCTTTGGAGAGTTTTCAAGTCTTCAAGACCATGTTTTCCCATCCTCAGGGTTCCAGCAGCAGAACGGAGAGCTAGTGGTCACCACTGGCCACAAGAGCCTGTCCAGCAATCTCTAAATGCTCTGAGTGGTCCGGGAACACCTACCCCACAGCTACCATCATCTCCTTGCCTGCAAAACCCCTACCAAGGTCCCATCCAAAGGCAGAAGGCTGATGGGTCTCTACACAGACAACTAAAGAAAAAGTAATCGCCTCCACTGGAATTTGGAAAGACCGTGTAAAAAGAGAGAGACAAAGGATTTTCAGCTTAGCAAACTGTACCAAGACAGAACTCAAGAAGCCTCACACGCTCCAACGCTGCTCCTGGCTGCTTTGTTCAAACATCATTTCAGGGGCAATTCTTCACCCATATTTTTGGATGCAGCTCAACTACAAACTGTGCTTTTCCAATGCCGTCTCCTCTACTCTGTGAATGCGTAATTCTCCTCAAAGCTACTGGGAAGGCATGAGGAAGAGTTTTGCAACTTCTGGCTTAGAAGCATGTAAGCCATGAAATATGTACATTTTGCATATGGCAACCTGCAACTCCCTGTTCTTCCTCCCCCTAACCTCTGATGAACTTCAGCCAAAATTAATTAAATGCCATGCAGGCACAAATGAAAATACAATGTTGGTCATTTTGGAGCTTGGGGCTTGGCTCTTTCCACTGTTTTTACAGTGGTCGTGCTAATGCAGCATGGGAGAGAAAGGCAGTTTGTTAGTCTGAGCTCTCTCTTCCAGTTCAATTACACAGGCTGCCTAACACGCCTGCACTCATGTGCTCTTTCTACTGTGTCCCAAGCTGTGAAATTAATATGCACAGAGGACAAACCTCTCACAAATAAAAAGAGACCTTAATACTCTCCTACTTAATCCTTCCCAGGCTCAGCATAACATCGCTTTGGGAAGACAAGCCAGTGTGAAACCAAGGTGCCACTTTGCCCTCTGGTGAAAGCATCCATCCCATGTGTGCATTGGGTGACTCCTTGTGGAAAATCCCTCTCTGGGAGGACCGCAGCAGCGGGAGCAGAGGTACCACACAGGGCTGTCACTCCTGCACAACGGCAGAAGCACAAACAGGAGAGGGCAGCTGCATCCATGCCTGGACAGTATGATGCTGGAAAGCACAAAGTACAGAACTGATGTGCAGATAACCACAAGACAGCTGGTTCTTGGGGAAAGGCAGGAGTTTGGGGCTCAAAGGGCCAGGTTTTAATGAGGAGGTAGACATGAGAAACTGCTTTTGCTTCTCAATCCACTACGCAGAAGCAATGGGCACTTTGCACAGGAGCACCTACCCTTCCACAGGCAAGCATGGGAGCACAGCTGCTGTTGAAGCTGCAAGGAAAAACTCCATCCAAAGCACTTTTTTTATTGTTAGGAGAGATCTATTTAATTTATAATGCCCATCTGCATTCACCCTGCTGCCCCAAGTCAGGCCCAAAGGCTTTGCTAGCCTGTGGCTTCTCCTGTTCAAAGTTTCAGAACTCTGCAACCCCAGACAACAAATCCTAAAGATTTCTGCCAAAGTTGCCTTCTCATGCATAAGCAACTGCCACATCAACCCCTAAAATGGGCATGGGCATTAGGTATTTGCACTGGGAATCACAATGCAGTGGGATGACGCCTTGGATGGGAACGTGGCTCCCCACTCCACGGGAACAATCTGGATGACATTATTTCCTTTATCCCATCCCAGAGAAAGGCATAAGCACCCACCTCGCTCCAAATCAAACAACTGCTGTCACCATTGCAAAAGCATTATGCTTTGTGTTTTCAAAACAGTCA
Source organism: Megaceryle torquata (assembly GCA_024611175.1). Taxonomy (NCBI): domain Eukaryota; kingdom Metazoa; phylum Chordata; class Aves; order Coraciiformes; family Cerylidae; genus Megaceryle; species Megaceryle torquata. Next base: position 12,081 of record JANIJG010000434.1, on the reverse strand, counting down.
ATTCCAGAGCAATGAGGTTGAGTGCACAGTAGTAGGTCTTGAATTTGCTACACGCACCCAGGTGTAACACACACAAACCCTTCACGGCCCTCTCAATAACTGTCACAGACCCAGAGCAGAAGGCCAGAGAGAAAGCAAAGCCAAACGCAGCACTAGACTTCCTCAGAAGTGCCCAGTGCTGCTTTTGGCTTAGTCCCCAACTTGCACAAGGATGGATACATCGCATCACTCCTCGGTGCCGCCCCCTTTTCTTTCCATCTCTGGTTTTAACTTAGTAAGCCTTTGGCACACGTGCTACCCACCATATTCCTCAGCACTGCTCTGCTTGCATGGGAAACACTGACAGCATTACCGATGGAAGGGGAAAGGGCGACACGATGCAGTCTCTAGAAAGCTGTGTTTTCTACCATGCATATTCACAGCCCGATTTGCAAAATTGGTTAATTTTGCATGCAAATGGACAGTTACACATCTAACTGACCATTTGTGCAAGCAATTACACGGGTGATTACCTGATTGCATAATTGTGTGGGCCTAATTTTGAAATTGGGTCTTACATTTTCTGTTGAACACAAGCGCTGTATTTAATAAATAGATATTGAGTAGTTTTGAAGCAAAGTCATCCAGACCAACTGACTCAAAAGCAAATATTGACAAAATATGTTGAAATGTACATTTACCTAAAAACTCATGTAACCCTGGTGTAAAGCAGCATGTGCCCACCAAAATGAGCTACAGTTTTCCCTGATGAAACTTCTAGTTCTTTAAACTGCAACTGACAACAAAATATGCAAGCAACGTAGGCACAGCTATCTGTAGAAAAATGCCACGTATCTTCATCAGAAACACTGGCAAGCTCCTTATTGTAATTTTTTTTCAGAGGATGACTTCTTGTGGGGCATTCTGGCTGCTTAGACTGTATTCTAGGGAGAGAAAAAAAAAAAATCAAAGTAAAATAACATTAGAAGAACCTGCTATTAGCAAGCCAGTCAGCAGCTGGAGAGTATGGTTTCATCAGACAAACCCTGAAGATCAGGCAAAATTCAGGCTTTGAATTACAAGGTGGTGCAGGTTTTCTGCACATGATCCAAGCAGTTAATGTCCCAGGCCTTCACACTGCTGACCTCTAACAAGAGATTTCCACATAAACTTAATCACCCTCGAGTATTTTCAACCAATTGTAAAGAGTATTTTTCTTTTATGGAATAATCCTAAAGACCGTCAATTTTCCTGTGAATGTCATCCACGAGTCTCTACTTTACATGTCAACCAAAAGCTCTTTAATATTAAACTGTTAGAGTGCTCGAGTTTTGGCCAAATATCAATTTTCTGTGTGGATGATGCGTTAAATTTAAGATGCTTGTTACTACTGCAGGCAAAGCAATACAGCAATTACCAAGCTATTTCTGACTTACAAATCCATAAGTAATCATATTGTTGGAAACCCAAACTTGGTGGGAAAGAAGTGAAGTAGAGTGTTAAAAACAAAGACTAACACTGAGGTAGTATCTGCCAGCTCCCTCAAGATGTGTCAGTGGAAAGAGCTAGTATCATAGTCCCTATCCAAATCAAAGGGCAACAATCGAGGTAGCAGTGCATCCCCTCCTCCTCGCCTGGCACTGCACCAGCACTCACCCTCAAAAAGCCCACAGCATCCTTGCCTCCATAAAGCGCTTAAACACCATCTGTGCCCTGGGGAGACATCAAACACCATTAAGGCTCAGGACAAACAAACAAACAAAACCAAACTTATAAACTGTCCCCAGAAGACATCACAAACAAATCTAAGCCTGACAGGGGCTACCCCAATCCAAAGTTCCCCAGTTGGAAGAAGGACCCAGTCATCAGTGAGCCAAAAAGGATGTTCAAACAATGATGTCATGAACATACTGGCAGTTGATGTAATTTTATGCCATCACTGCAAAAAATAGGCAGGCTAGACCCAAAAGCCCAAATGGAAACAAGTTATCACAGCAATTCTCACATAGCCTAGGACAATTCAGACACTTTTAACCCAAGAAAAACCCAGGACAGATAGTGTTTGGAGCAGAAGCTTTCTGCCCAAATGGACAGGATCCATCTGGGACAGAGAGGACCTACAGACATCATGCACTCTTGTTGCAGCCTTTATTTGGAGAAAGCTACTGTTCACAGCACTTTCCTCATTTCTTTGGGCCTTCTGTGAGACTCAGATTCCTCAAGCTGATAGCAGAACTTTGGCAAGATTGCCCTACTGTAGCATGAGGCATAGCCCATATATTTTAATACCTTAACCACATCATGGCAGCAACTGGACTAAAGCTATTAAGAATCTTAATAAACTCATCTTTCCATCTCCACAGCCACCAGCAGTATTTGCCAGACATCACAAAACCATATGTCAACCAGTCCTTGCATAAAATCTTAAAAATTAGTTAAAAGCCATGGCTTAGAAAAACAATTCTCAGACTTTTCCCCCCTGTTTCTTAAGCTACAAGAGTTTTAACTTTTCTCTGCACACAGAGCAGCTAAAGATGCTTTCTCTTTTTTATGCAAAGACTGAAATTCTCTCAACTCCAAGATTTTGGGATAAAGGTAACACAAAGAAATTTGCAGCCAGTAACAACTGTGTGGATCTAGATGTTTGTAAATCTCTGAAGGAAAAAAAAAAACCACATTCTCTTTCTGTCCCCTGTCTTTATTTACCACAAGAAAGTAAATGCTAATAAAAGGCTATTTAGAAATTTATTTTATTAGAGGCTCAAGTTACAGACCAAAACCCTTGGGAAGCCAAAAAAAATATTCATCATGGACCTGATTTTGATCCAGCTTCTCAGAAAGGAAACAAGTCACAGAAAATGTAAAGCACTGCTACAGTTGTTAATAACTCCAGAAAGACACACACACCCCACCACCACCAGTGCTGCAGGCACTGTATTATTAAAGCAGGAGCTGCTTTTAGATCGTGATATAGCAAGGTTTCACAGTGACATGCAAAGCAACAGTAGAAGCAAACCTAGCTCATGACTTCAGCACATTACGCAGCACAACGGCAATGTGAGTGCTGCAAAAGTTATCACCACTATTCACAGACTCCAATAATTTTATGGGTTTTTTAATAGGAACTTCCCAATACTAAGCCCAGCCCCGAGTGACACCAGGGTTGTACGGCTGTCGGAGCTAGCAGCAGTTTTAAATGTGTTGCACAGAGAGGACCCAAATGTGCATGATTTTAAAAGCAGCTCAGAACTGGGAGACAAAGAGAAATCCTCTGCACAGAGAAATCCAGGGAACAACTCGCAGCAACTGAGGGCACATCAGTGCTGGCACAAAAGCCCTCGTCTGGCTCAAGGAATAGACAAAACGAGAGAGAAAAGCTATAATGGCATTACATTTGTTTGGAAAATTTATCCTAACAGGATATTAATCCCCTTATTCGCCATGAGCTTCGCTGGCTCTGGGGGTGGGGAACGACTCCTGCCTTAAGCACCAAAGCCCCCAGCATTTCCCCGGGACGATGTAACTGAGTCAGCTCCCAGAGGGTGTGAAATAGGAGGGATCAGATCTCAATTTGCTAAGCAAAATTAGCTGCACACCATTCTGTTTGCGTATTGGTTTCTCCTGCTCACGATGTGCTAATTCGGGCAGCAATTGCTGCGGTACGTACAGATAGAGTAATAAAGGTGGCTTTCAAATAAAGCAGCCATATACATTATTTTCGCCTCCTTCCTACACAATTCCATGGCTTTTTCCATACACTCCAACGCCTATGTCCTCTGAGCATTATTAATAGCTACTAAAGAATATTATCTGCCTACCAATCACTTCAGCTTCCTACTTAATGGCAAGTACATTTTTAGAGCATCAAATATATCAACAGGGACAATGGTTGCTAAATTTGAAGTCAACAACTGGAAAACGTTAGCTACTTCACTGGTATTTTTACGTGCTACAGAAATATCTCTCAAAATAAATGAGCCCTTTTTTATCCTTTCAAAGAGATAATAAAATAATACTGAATTCTAAATGCTGTCACATACCGTCAGCAAACATCAATTTAAATTTAGATACATACATTTTTACTGCCAAAGATAATGAGCAAAAATATCCACAATTCAACTTCACATAGTGGATCAGATCAAAAAAAAAAAAAAAAAGTTAAAATTATAGCTGGATGGCAGCCACAGTGCAGCCAATGAACAGTCGTGGACACCCTTGGAAAAGGGGCTAAAGCAAAATAACTCTTATGAACAAATGCTTACTGCTGCATCTGGCTGCGACACTAACCTTAAAAGATTACTAAAATATTCCATTAGCATACTAACCATGGTACATAAACTTTTATGCTTAAAATGTTCAATATTTCAAAGTAATTTCAATTAATGGAAATTGAACATTAGGATGTGTATCAAGTTAAGTGTGATGATTTTTCTTCCTGTCTTTGCACCAAAATGGCTCCATCCCACCCGTGCCGGCTCCTGCTGCAGGAGCTACATTCACAGGAGCAGGTCCTCAGCAGCTTAATGGGGTTCAAGCAAGCAAAACAGAACCACAAATCTCTTCCCAGCACGTTCAGCTCTACACATCAAGGTGTTTAAGTGCATGCTTCAACGTAAAGCATGCAAGCAGATCTGCAATATCTTGCATAGGCATCTCACCAAGCTGCCATGCTGAAAGTCAGTAGGACAGGGACAGGTTTCAGAGCTTTACCCACTGTATTGTTACCAACCCCAGACACAAAGGCAGCGTGCTGTCTTGCAATGATGCTACAGCCAAGACTGCATCACTGTTTCATAGAGCTTTGGGGTTTGCCAACTTATTTCTAATAGAACTTTGTTCAAAAAGGGGTTATTTGGGTTGTGGTTTTTGTTTTGTTTTGGGGTTTTTTTACAGTGTGCAAGCTTTTTTCTTCAACCTCCCTCTGACTCTGTTTCCTTCATGAATCACAACATCACTAAATTCACGGGAGGGGTGAAAAACAGAGAGAGGTCAGGTATAACAACTCTTAATAGACATTCATTAGGCAGTTCAGTTGAGCAGCTGCAGGCAAGGGGTCAGATTATGTCCTGCAGTGCCACAGCAGCTACCCCACATGAATCTAAAACCTATCAGCAGCACATCCCACAGCCCAGCATCCTCCTCAGCTCTGCCTCAGGGCCTGTGCGCTCCCCTCCACACATCCTGCCAGGCCCCATCTCCCTGGCTTCTTACTCTCACAGTGGCACTGATAGCTTGGTACACACTTGAGAAAACAGAGGCACTGAGGTTATGGGTGGGTATGTGCCACCCCGTGTACAATCAGGGAGAAAACGGGCTCCCTGCATTCATCAGGTCAATAATGCTGGAGGCAAAAGTGCATGAGCATCACCCCGGCATTGCTGGACCATCCCAGGAGGGTCTCTAAGGCCAGTGCCCACCCAGATGGGTTTTTGGAAGATTTCTCTAAGCTCTGTATTTCTGTATGCTCAACACCCATTGAGTCATGTCACCATCTGACAAGAGTCCACATTGCAATGCTGATTTATTAGGAAAAGACTGAGAAAGATCAGGTTATAAACACCCATTCCATTACTGCAAACCTAGCTGCACAGACACCAGCAGAGAGAGGAACCAAAGATGAAATGGAAGTATCTTAGAAATTTCTAAAAAGGATTTTACAGAAATGGTAATACAGTGACTGCTTCTTTTTTTATTATTTGTTGGGTTGGTTTTGTTTGGTTGGTTTTTGGGGTTTGTTTGTTTGGTTTTGGTTTTTGTTTGGGTTTTTTTTAGCTCTGAAAAGAACTGGATCCGCTAAAAGTTTGGGGCTTAGTTTCCCATTTGCTTTATTTTCCCACCTCCTCCTCTGTCAGGTGCTAGATTTTATAGGCTTCAGACATGGGAAAAATAAAAAAAAAAAAAGTAGTTACCACTAGAAAACTCTTACAGTAAGACTTTCTATTCCTCACCCATACGTACATTCTCAGTATTCTTGCTGTACAAGTTTACAGCATGACTAGTGTGTGCTCCCATAGTCTGAATTACAGATGTCCAAACACCTGGCAGTGTCAGACCCTCAGGTATCACTGTGTCTTGGTTCGAGTGAAAACAGAACTAACTCTGTTCAGTGATTTTTCTTTTCAGCTCAGTTCTTCTAACGTCACTGTCTGCAGTCAGCAGCCTG
>JANIJG010000433.1:0-30624 GCA_024611175.1 Megaceryle torquata | reverse complement strand
GCACAGGATAAACTGTGCAGCTGACTGACCTGTGCAGCCCAGCACAGGCTGTGCCTGCTCAGGTTGACTGCGATGTGCGTCTCTGACTCCTTGACGTACAGTGGTCAGGATCACCACATTCCATCCCTCAATCCACAAACAGTTTACCTTCTCCAGAGATATTAGAAGTTACAGCTTATATTGATAAGATACAAGCTTCTCAGACTGTACATACAGGGCCCAACGGAGCCCACATGGCCTGTTCAAGATCACAGTTTCCTTGAATAAAACTTTTTCCACCTGCTCCTAATACAGTAACTTACCCCCCAGACTTTATCTGGCATATACTCATCATCTTTTTAGTTATGCATAATATTTCAGGTACTCTCATACATTTCAGTCTTATTATTTTGTCTTAATAAAAACAAATACTTGACAATTGAAATATCTGTTGTTGTGGATGTATTACAGCTACCACTGAATTCCCAAGTTTATGAGCTCTTAACTTGTCTTATGGATTGGATCTCAGACCAGCATCTTAGCAAAATAAACTTAGAAGAAGAAAGAGAGGACAGTCATAAACTTCTGGTTACCCAGACCTCCAGAAAAACCTGCATTCAAGAAAGGTGTATGAAGGTAAAAGGGTTTGGATTGTTTGGTTGCTTTAATATGTTTTCAAAATTTATGAGGGTTTTTTAATGATTTTGAGAATATAACAGGTCAGCCTGGTTTATACATGCTTTGAATACAGTAATTAAAATCACTATTCATAAGTCAATATTCCTTCCAGCAGTGAGGTACAATAGATCATTTGTCATCTGTAAAGCATATAGGTCATTTTTAGGGAGAGGTGTGGTGTTCAGTCTCAGTTTGAGATTTTCAGCTTTTTATTTCAAGTCACTTCTGCCAGTTGATGATGTCGTCTGTTTTATGTGCAACACTGTACTGAATTCCTTTTCTCTAAGGAGATTAAGATGTCTAAATTAAAATATTTTTATGTCTATATTAGATATTAAAGTTTCAGTTTATGACCAATAAAAGGTGATACTACGCTATACTTGGTAACATTTTATTGTTTTGTTTTGGGGGATACCAAGGTTTGGAAATCAGTGAGGTATTCAGAAAATTTTCTTTTACTGTTTTTCTTCATTATATTAAAGATTTAAAGCCATTGGGATTGGATTTACTGAGATTGAGCTCACCTGATACATCTCCACTTTTGCATATGTGTTAAAAACTGTGTGCGCATAGAATTCTGTTACCTGTACTGGATCTGCCCAGTGACTATTTGCATATGTAATCTGTTAAATTCCAAGAGAAAGTTGGGAGGATTTTTACTTCTTTTACACTTTTAGTTAGCTTACGTGGTAGCTTTTTAATACCACGTGTTAATTTTACTTCTGTATATTTTTTTCAGCTTCTGCCTATAGCTGCTGAGCAGCTCCAGTGGATGCCGTTTGTGAATCCTAAACTCCACATGCCTGTGATTAAATTTATATACTGGTCTTTAAGACAGCTAGACACTGGTATTCAGGTGAAACAAGTGCTCCTCTTTCAGTATGATTTTTTAAAATAAATTCACAGAAGATATTAGTTGACTGTTTTTGAAATACATGTGAAAAGTGGATGTTTTCAAGTAGTGTGTGTATATATATATGTATATATAAAAGAAACTCTGCTGTCTTTGCAAAGCATAAATTCAGAGTGTTTACCTGTTTACCACAAAGAGATACCAACTGAAAAAAAAATAATTTCCAAGGTAATTTTAAACTTTGTATTGTATATGTAAACATAGTTTTAGTAAGTATGTAATTACTGTTGTGGTATACAAGCTTCCCAGAAATTGTATTTTTACATATGTATTTACAAAACTTTTGCATTAGAAAAGGCAATATTTTTAGGTTTGTTTTATGCACGAGGTTTGTTGAAATTGATGGAAGTGTTTGGCAAAGCAGCAAAGGAATTTTGATTTTTCTGTTCTCTGTTCAGCGTCTAACCACAAGACATTCCTTACTCCCTTTGACTGCACTGTTTTAAGAAAACATTTAGCAGTATAATAAAGACAGTAGTTGTACTGCAAAGACTCAGTACAGTGCAAAGCAGTGTTTTTGCTAAATCAAAGGTGGGAAACACTGTAAATTTCTTGAATTTAAATTCAGTGAAGTAGTAAGCTGTTGGTTTTAGTGCTGATAGGAAACTGTGTTTTGAATGAGTGTATTGTGAAGTTTGATTCTAAAGTAAGATTTCTGGTTAGTTTATGATGAGAGATCTAATAGATCTTACCTGTGAAGTGTTCTTACAGTCATGTTTAGACCTTCACTCTAAATGCTTTTATAACGTCAGGCCAACCTTACAAAATAGAGTTGACTGAAGCTGAGCTTGTTCTGGAACCAGAGGCAACTTAAATACTCTCAGCATATCAGGAGTCCTCACTATCCAGTGTCTTTGTGAAGCGTGCGTTGATAAGTTGTTGATAATGTTGTTCACCTGCTTTGAGAACACAAAGTAGTATCTCCTACATAGATTGCATGTATATGGGCAAACCATTTGCTGCTTAATATTGACTCCCTAGGGGAACATGAGTATCTGTATAGTACACAGGATTTTAATGGGCTTTTAATGCCAACTGTGTGCATTGTTTGAAACAGCATTCAACAATGGCGTCAACAATGAGGAGACTTGGTGAAGATATTTTCAAAGGTGTTGTGAGTAAGGGAAACCCACGTAGTTCTTCTCACCAGTCTACAGAGAGTAAACCAAAATCAGCAGCTTTCTTTAAGAGTTCCTGTATGCCTTTGCGGTTTCTGTCAACTTTAATTGTGCTTAAAACAGTGGCACAAGGTAAGTTCTGGGGGGGGTTAATATTTATTTATTTCTTTATTTTGGTCATATGCCTGGACAGAAAACATTTCAGTGATACTGTAGAGTCTGTTTTGCTTTACCAGTGGAAAGTTTTACTCCCTTGTGAAGCAAAATACACTGGAAGTAAGTATGAATCTTGCTATTATTCATTTCATGTTGGAATTTATGTGTTTCTTTTCATATGAGGACACAGAGATTGGTGTACACTTTTCTGTCAGAACTCAGAGAAGAAAATCAATCTGATTTATAGAGATATTTTTAATTAACTTTGTTCATTTAAACAAATTCTTACCTATTTCTATTTTATATATAATTTCTTTGAAAGTTTCAACAGACTAGATGCAGTAGTACATAATCTCAGTTATACTTGAAGGTTCTTAATACATAAATCTGTAGATTTGATGATTAATCCAAAAGAATGTCTTATTTTGATTTCTATTATTACCTTTCTCTTTTGACTTGTTTTTAATTCAGTAATGGCTTTGATAATTGCTATGAAGCAATTTTGTTCACCTATGCAAAAAGTCTCCATCATCATAAAAGCAGCAGTTGCCTTTGAATCCTAAATGCAATATAATTGCCATATATTATCAAGTTGAGTTTATTACTATATAAAGATTTTTTTTCTAGAATCGTAGAATGTTCACGGTTGGAAAAGACCTTTAAGATCATTGAGTCCAGTCATTAATCCTACTAATCCAAGTCCACCACTAAGCCATATCCCCAAGCACCACGTCTATACAGCTTTTAAACACATCCAAGGATGGGGACCCAATGATCTCCCTGGGCAGCCTGTTCCAGTGCCTGACAACCCTGCCAGTGAATTTTCCTGATGTCCACTCTAAACCTCCCCGGGTGCAGCTTGAGGCCATTCCCTCTTGTTCTGTCACTAGTTACCTGTGAGAAGAGACCAGCACCAACCTCACTGCAACCTTCTTTCAGACAGCTGTAGAGAGCAATAAGGTCTCCCCTCAGCTTCCTTTTCTTCAGACTCACCAACCCCAGTTCACACATAAGCCTTTTTTCTCCAGGCCCTTCACCAGCTTCACTGTTCCCCTCTGGACCCGCTCCAGCACCTCAATGTCTTATTGAGGTGCCCAAAACTGAACACAGTACTCGAGGTGTGGCCTTACTAATACCAAGGACAGAGGGACGATCACCTCCCTGCTCCTGCTGGCCACACTATTTCTGATACAGGCCAGGATGCCTTTGGCTTCTTGGTCACCTGGACACACTGCTGGCTCATGTTCAGCTGCTTTCTTTGGAAAAAAAAAGTAATGAAAATGCCCTCTTAAACAGTATAGTCCAGATAGCTCTCAGTGCCTCTTAGGGGTTTATTGTATATGAAACAGCTACATAATTTTCAACTTCTGCCTTTTGTTAACCAAAAACAATTGGAGAGCTGGGAGGGGTGCATCACATGGTGAATGACTTCCCTTTCTCTCTGAGGTTTTGGTGTGTTTACACTTTGTTCCCAGGACCCTCCCATCTTTCACACTAGCAGATATGTATAATAGCAGTATAAAGTAGAATTTTCTAAATAAAACCTATATAATTTTGTGTTGGCAAAGAAATGGAGGAAGCTGGGTCTTCCCTGCCTCATGGGAGAGGAGGAAGGTGAAGGTTTCAAAGAAGATGTTATAAATTAGCAGGAGTCAAACTGTGTCTGGACAGGGTGAGAAAAAAATCTGGAAAATACATCTCAAAGAATGCAATTGCTGTTCTCTCAGCTCATTTGTTAACTGCTGCCTTCAGTTTGGAAGCCTTTTCTCTCTTGAGGGGAAATAGAGAAGAGCAGGTGTTGCAGATCCTTTTTATGGAAGACAAGTGGAAAACACTAATTATACACCCTTAAGAGCAGTTGTAAGAGGTGATTGCTGCCTACCTGCAGCAAGTTAGAGGAGTACATTTTTCCCTTTTCAAATACATTTTTAAAAGCACAGATCATTTTGATAGCAAGTAATTGTTCAGTGAGGTTATGACTGAGCAATCTAACCGAAGTTCGGTGATGGTTCTGCTTTGGGCAGGAGAGTGGGACTAGATTCCAACCTAAATTATTTCATGCTTCTATTTTTGCCATCTTTTGTTCTCAGAACGGTTTGTATTTTAAAATGTCTCAACTAGTAACATGTCCCCTCTACTAGTAACAGAAAGAGATGGAGACAGGCTACAATGATGTTAATGTTCAAGGTAGTCGTGAAAAAACATGCCTGAATATCACAATCAGATACCTACTTTGACATGATTTTTTTCAGTCCCTTGCATGAAATACTTTATAAACTGGGGGCCGTTTCTTAGAAAGCAGAGATCCATATCACAAAATTGCTGCAGTCTCTGGCACTAAACAGTGATGCCACAGATTTTAAAAATATAGATAATTAACAGTGTTCTTGTTCATGAGAGTCATCCTTCTGGATTAGATGGTTAAGAAGATTAGTGTGTCTTTATGCTTGACTGACCTGTGCATTATTTATGTTGTATTTACTGTAAACACAGGGTTTAGACATGATGGAAATGATGAAATCATGAATAAACACACAGTATTTCAACTGTTGGATGGTACTGTTTCAGGCAAAATATTTTTGTGAAGCATGATGATTACTCTTAAATTGAGACTCACATTTCTAGAAATGCTGATAAAAACAATGCAAAAAGACTTGCACTACAAAACCCAGTTATTGTAGAGACTTACTTAGCCTAAGCAGATGAGTGCTTTCAGTTAGAACGAATCGGTTCAGCTTCTTGTGGTTGCTTTTTACTGGTGGCTTCCGTAACACAGAAAACACGATCTGTTCTTAAACATCTGTCAGCTATCACTGTGTCACTCTGACCACGTGGCACTAATGATCTCGTGATAATAGCACATTTGGTTTGAATGTCTACCCCGTTTCCTTCAAAATGTCAGTATCCAGCAGATGGCACCGTAGTTAAACTTTTGCTTCCGGATGAATTGTTTCCTTCCCCTTCATTTTCTGCACTCCAGATGATCAATGGATTCCAAGATACTCAGAAAGATTTGACATCAGGAAATTAAGAAAATTAGATTGGTTCACTTACTCTCCATTCTTTGTATAATTTAGTGCACTCCACGGTGGATGAGTATATAAAATATATGCACTGAAACTTAAAATGCAGTTTTTTCTAGAAAGGAATGGGAGTAGTTGCTCTCATGAAAGTAATTGCTCTTATTCAGACAAATCAGCCCTTGACGCCTTTAATAGAGGTTTCCCAGATGTTGAAACCAACATTGTCTCAAACTATGCAAGCCTGTAATTTCTTTCCCATTAAGCAAAATACTAGGAGGGGTTTTTATTTGTAAGTATATTTTTCTTCAACGTACGAGTTGTAGTCAGCCTTTTTCTCTACTCGCAACAAATTGTTAAGGAATAAAAAAAGGCAGAGGATGTCTTTAAATAAAAATAGAATTTAATATTTTTAGCCCTTTAAGTATATATCTACATCAGTAACTCTCTGGATAGTTGTTTACATATTGCTTAGTGGAACTATGATTATAGAAGTTTTATTGCCTGTATTCTGATATCTTTCAGTGGATTACCTGGCTCAGGCATTTGACTCCCTTTGCACAGACTTGAAGACAGATGAAGGGAAGGCCTTATTTTTGGAATACAAATGTGTACCTGTCATATTAAGTCACTTAAAAGTATCCCGTAGAGGTCTGCTTTCCAGTGCTCTTGATGGATTACTTCAGATGACCATGGAATCTGGTAAATTTAGTTAAATAAAAAAATAAAATCATGATGAAAACAGGTGAGATAAGTATAAATACCATGTAAAAATGATGAGTCTCTGTAAATCATCTAATCTAGTATTAGCATTTATTTGTATCACATATATTCATTAGAGACATAAAATGTATTTCTGAATTGTCTGTCTTTCTGAATTGTCTTGTCTCTTCTTCTCCCTCTCAGCACCTATGCTTTTTATTTTGTCCTGGTTACTTTCTTATATCTTAATGTGAATTTTTTGTTGTTGCTATTTTTGGTTTGGCGTTTCATTTTATTCCACTGGTTTTCCTTGCTGATGGGAAAGTGTATCACAAAAACCTGCCAGCAGGTGGAGATAAAAAATAGCTTTTATTTAAATTATTTTTCTACTTTGAGTGAACAGCTCATCCCCAATCATTTTTCAGTTTCTAATAATTGGAAATGGCATTTCTAGAAGAGGTGGTTGTGTTTTGATGAATTTTATTGTGCTGAGACCCTGCTCTTTCAAGTGATACAGACTAAGAATCAGTTGATAAACAGCTGGGTTAACAGGAAAGTAGTGAGGCCATGTTGAATAAATCTTATGACTGTTTTAGAAGATAAAAATCACTTGCTGCCTTTTAGAACAGAAGAGGGGAAGGGGCTGCTACAGTTTTTGAAGTATGCATTGTTATTTTGCCAGTATTTTGTTAACTGTGCATTGTAGTGGGAAAAATAGAAAGCATCTTTGGCTTGAGATGGGACAGCACTGTGTTAAAAGCCATTTTGGAGTGACATAAAGGGCAGAAATATTTAACTAAAGGGGTTTTTTTTCTTGCTTGCACACTTTTTTTCTGGCCATATACTTAGAGTGGTCTTACACTGAAGTCATAACTATGTGTGGTGAAGTGATTGGGAAAGAGATAGTTACACAAAAGTAAACTGAGAGGTGGGCGGTGTCTGGTGTTACACTGCTACTGGCATTATCCAAAGTATCTTCTGGTCCCTAGCTGTGGTTATTCAGAGGCACTAGATGCCTGAAGTTTGAAGGACAAGGGAGCTATATTGCCAGAGACTCACATTTTGCCTGGTTGCTTCTCAAAGTAAAGCAACTTGCCTTCTCTTTGGTAGAATAAATTGCCAATACACAAGTTACAGGCGTGTTCTGAACTTTTCTAATACATAGTGTTTTGCAAGAAATTGTTAACAATGAGAAATAGTGTGGATGAGAAATCATATTTTCATTCCTTTGTAAGCTTCCTTTTAAAAAGTCATTAAAAGACAAACTAGAAGGCAGCAGTGAATATTCAGAGGATTCTCTGTGTCAGATTAAACCAGGAATTTATGCTCAATTTTAAAGCTGTATTCATGCGTAGCCTTAAATGTGAAGTCATGGGTAGCTGGCTATATAATAGAATATGGAGTCATATTACCCCAAAAGAAAGTATCTGACCAACAGTCTAGACTTTCCCCCCTCCCCCCTTGGGTAAGATATGCAATGCTAGGCATTCTTTCAGCTTGCTGCAATAATTTTCTGGCTCTATGGGAGTATACCAGTATTTTCATTCCCAAATACTACCTTTACAGCTGAAGTGATTAGAAATTAAGTTGCAAAAAGAGGCAAGTCCTGTATTTGTTTTCAGATATTCTTTCCTTTAACAAATTTTTGAGGTTTGTTTTTTTCTTTCTTCTTTTTTTTTTTTTTTTTTGTGAAGTATTTTTACAGATTCAAATTTTAGTTTCCTAGACTGAAAGACATGAATCGGAGAGCTTACCATATTCCATAGGAACAATGCCAGTCTAGTGGATCTTGTAAACCAGCTGCAAGCTCATTTAAAACTATAAATAAAAATACACCTGAGGTCCACAGCTTTGTGAAAAATTTGTCAGAGTTGACATGTTTTCTCTAAGGGAGTGGATAACACCAGTGTACCTGTCCAGCTAGGCACACCACAGGAATTCTATGAAGAAACCATTAAGACTTTGGGTACCCTTGGGAAGCTTATATGAGTATGTGTTTTGAATCAACTCTTAGTTGCATCATCACAGTATACAAAGCTCTAGAGCCCACATGATAATTATGAATGCAGTCACATTATTCTTTGGAAGGATTCAAGTTATGTGCATTTATCAAACTGGGATCTCGACTCGCATACATGTCACCAGGCTACATTTCAGTTTAGGTAGCAGAACTTGGATAGTATTCCAGCTGCTACAGCATTTCCCAGACATCAGTGAGTTTTCATGCCATTGAATAATTCTGAAGTATGGTGCCAGCAAAAAATAAACTTACCAATTTTTCCCAGTCATTAATGCTTTTGGAACTGTAAGTGTGTAACAGATACAGTATATGTGTGTATATATATGTGTGTGTGTGTGCCAATCTTGTTTGCCTCATCTCTTTTACAAAAGTTTTAAAGCCTAGGGAGGGGAAAAAATGTTATACTGATTACTGCTCTTTTAAGATAGAAAAACAAAGGCTGACTCTTAAATGTTGGGGGTGAAAAAAGTTGAGGGTAGTTTTGGCCAGCTTCTCAGGATGTTAAGAATGAGAGGAGCTTAATTTCAGAGAGTTTGCTTTGTGTCAAGGCCACTTCAGTTTCAGCTTACTTTTGTGCTGTAATAGTTTGGTTGTGGATTCTGCTTACTACTTTTACTGTTACTACATTTGAGGAAAGAAACTGCAACTGAGGCCTTACCTAACCATTTGCTCTCTATTAGCAATTACTTGCTTCTTGTAACTTACACTAGAAACTGAAAGAGCTGAAATTAAGTTGTAGGTAGCTGTTAGGATAAACAATATCATTTGAAATAGTTTCTGTTTCATTTCATGTCATTTGTATACTGGAGTGATTCTTTTCCTTCAGAAGAGCTCAGTGGCCTCCACTGAAGTCTAGTTTATTTAGTCTGCTCTCTTCAGTGGAAATAATGGATTTCTTCTAAATTCCACTGTTGGGAGAGTTAGCAGCTTGTTATGAACCTCACAGTAGAAAATCAATTCAACAATGATATTTTATCCCTTTATCTTACTACATTCTGCTAATAGTTTTGTTTAAAAATGTCCATAATGGTGCATAAATTGGTACTTTTCAACTTGTTCCCCCTTCTATTTTAAATATACTTTCCAATAGCTGATCCATGTGAACATAGCACCAAAGCAGTGGTTTAAGTATTTTTTCACTGTAGCCATCTCCTCAGCGCTGTTTCTGTTTCATGGTCGGATGGGATGAGTGCCAGTTCAGGTTTATCCTTTCCAACCTCTTCTTTGGCTCTCCATAGCCATTACCATGATTTCAATCTGTGTTCTTTTTCTGGAGGATGCCCATCTTTCCTGTACTGCAGAGTGACTGATAAAAGCAAGGGAGCGAGTCCTGCAGTCCTTTTAATGGTGGTGGTATTTTACTCAAATCTGGGGCTTCAGAGGAGTGCCATAAAATTCAACTTACTCCTTCTTTTGGCCTTTGAAACTGATGAGTGGTCTATGAAGACATCTTTCTCACTTCCCATTGAGTGAAAGAGGAATGGATGTATTCCTGCTCATCTGACAAAGAAGAAACATTTCAATGCCATGGCTTTTAATAGTTTCTTTACCTTAGTTAAGGAAGCCAAGCTACCAAGCCATGATGTTTGGTTTTTAGTCCCACCTCTAAGCTGTGAAGCAATCTGAAGGTAGAAGTAAGAACAAAACCTGCTCTGATAGTATCGTCAACAGAAAGTAGATTTAGTTTCTTGATAAACAATGTTCCCAGTGATAGATTTCCACAAATGTGGTGCTCTGACTGACTTGGAAATTTTGGGAGCAAACTATATTAACTGCTAAATACTGATATGTTTTACTTTAATTGAATGACCTATAGTGTGTTTCTTGCTTAACAAAGTTCTATTTCCAATTTAAATTACTATTAAAATTAGTGTTTAATTATTAAAGTAATAGTTATTTTTAATCATCCAGATTATTATAGTATGATTCCAGTGGCTTCCAGGGTGTCTTCATACCCCACATTTCTCTCTCTCTTAAGACCATAAATTTCTTTTCTCAGCAAATCTTGTTTCTAGGACAGTAGTTGCAAAACAGTGTTCAAGAGAATTGCTGGATGCCAGACCTGAAACATTTTCTGGAAACAATCTAATAATAAATAGCATGACCTCAGCAAGAAAATCTGTTCTGTGGGTGTTGAACATAACATCATGAGTATTTAATCACCTTGTAGTGAATACCTGTCATATACAATCTTGTTGAATACTGTTCCTGTCTTCTTGCTTCTCATGCAGCTTACTGTTTTGGTTTTTTTACCTGTGAATCAGTTAAAAGGGTTCCAAAGGATGTAGCAGTTTATAGTCACCTATCAAAAATAACATTGTTGAACTGTAGTCTGATTTATACTTGATTTGAGATCTGCTATTAGCAGAGTGCTGCCTGCCTCAGTTTCACCCTTTGCTGTATCCTGCTGCAGTGATAGCTGACTTCTGTCATCTACATTAGTCCCCCCTTCCCAACCTTATGTTCATTCAGGGAAATCAAAACTTACTCAACCATTAGACGTTATAAAGCACTGGCCTTTGCTTTAAATAAAGCTTACTTTTACTTGGTCTTCAAGCCTACTTTGATTTTACAGAGAATATTTTGTGTTAGTGTGTGCTTATTCACACTGAAATGAGTACATACTGGAAAAAAAAATCTAAATTACTCTCTCATCCTTCCTGTAAGTTAAGGCACATTTTGTTAGGGCTTGGCTTAAGTATGACTTCTTAATCATATTACCATCACTTAAGCTTTTTAGTAACTGCAAAAATAAGCTGTATTTACACATTCACTGAACCTTACTTCTGACTTTTTGTAAGTTCTATGGTCATGGATAACCAGATCTGTGGCAGATTTATTCATCTCATGGGGAAGCCAGTGGAGATTGTCTCCATGCTGAGAAGTTGTGATTATTTACTTGTAACCGAATCTTTTTATGTGGACTACCTATATGGATGCTTCCCTCTCTTCCTTTGAGTTGGAATGTGGAATGCTTTCCTAACTAATGGTAAGTATCCCACTATTCACCCTGTTCTACAGGTACTTCTAAAAAGCTGACAGTCAGAATCTGTCAAGGAAACTCAAACCCAATCCTTTATGTTTGTTTTTTTTTTTTTTTTTTTCTTGAGTCTTAGCATTTTGAGACTTTAAATACTACAGGCAGTGAAGGTATTGAGTAAAAATTGCCTCTATGCTTAAACAGATTAAGATTTAACTGTGTTCTTCAGCGTATTATCTTTACTGGTAACTTTGCTGGATTTAAACTTAAATAAGCTTGTTCTGTAATACCAAAAGGGTAACAATGTCAAGTGTGTGAATACCGTACTAGGGTAGGGTTCCCCCTCACCTGTGTGAAAAGCAGATGTGAAATTATCCTGAGGAACTGTGTCTGAAGCTATAGTGAAAGAAATTATTTACAGCTTATGTGGGATAACCATGGAAATGCAAGCCATTTAAAAGGAAATACTTCCTTTATTATCCTGTCTTACCTTTGTAATTTTTTTTATTCATTCTTCTGAAAACAGTGAATAATTATATTGGATTAATAGATAGTTTAGCATTTTAACCAGAGATAAATATCTCTTAACTCCATTAAATGCAGCCTATGATAACATTAGGACCAACCTGTATAATTGCTGAAAGCAAGCAAGTGCACCAAAAGTTTGCACACATTAATTAATTACCAGCTCAGTTTGAATACTTTGATTTTGGTGAAATACACATTTACAGCTTTTAAAAATGAATGCAATAAATGGAATAAAGTCATTTGATTTCTACTCAAGAAATAGTAGCCTTCTCACTAAGAAGAAAAAATGTTCTTGTCACTGTTTTCTTCTTGTTCTAGTAGCAGGTGTGTAACACTTAGCCATTCTGAATTTTGGACCCCTGTCTCATCTACTCCAAAGTAAGATATCAAAGGGGCCACTGAATATAAACTTATGTAGAGCCAAGTAGCCACTTTGTGAGTAAAGCTTCACTGTTCATTCTGGGTAATAATGTACTTCATAAGCAGCATAACATTTTGAAGGTAGCTGTGAATGCTACCTTTTAAAAAATATTTGACATAGAAAGGTGTTGTTTTTATCAGTACTTGGAAATACACAACCCTTTTAATTTAGGAAATCATTAGAACAGTAAAGTTTATTCAAGTAGGCTCATTTTTATAAACAGTTTACAGTTTTTTATCTCCCTGCAGAATGGTTTAAATTAAAACAAAGTCCCGTTTAATTAGGAAAAAAAGTTTTAGTACACAGGGGTTTTATTTTATATTTGACTAGCAGAACTATTGGACTTCTTAGCCATGTTTTCTCTGTTAACTTTCAATTTAGAGCAAAGTCATAACTGAAGCTATTTCATAAGGAAAGGCATTTTTATGGACGTAGATAATACAGTTTGTGCAGTTTGAGTAACATCTACGCATTGTCAGAGTTCAGACTCTATTTACCTGCTTGCAGTCTGATGTTACAGAATTGCAGGTCATGCTAGGTTATGTGTGTAAAGGATTCCTCATTTGAGTTCATCACTGGCTTTGTAATACTGTGCTTAGTTCTGAGCTGGTAATTCCCAAGTGGAAGTATGAGAGCAGGGGAGAAAAGGCAGGCAAGCTCTGACAGAAAAACTGTTGGAACAAAATTCCTTTAGGTGTTGTCTGTAAGTTGTGATTCTTTCAGTGATTCTGGCAGTTCATTAGGCTTTTTCTGGTTTTGTGAACAAACTAACTCATAATAGTGCATAGCTTCAATTTATAGTGTTCTCTAGGTTATTTGTAAGCTGATGTTTTACACTCTCTCAGTCTTTAATGGTTAGACTGTGTTGGTTGCTCACTGACATATTGAGTTCAAACAGCACACCAAACATTTTCATCCTCTGATGTCTCTAATCTGATTTTCTAGGAAAAAATGTTTGTTGTTTCTTAGTGTATTGTCTCTATGCTTCTGCTATTCTAGCAAGTAAGACAATTCTGGGTTTCATGTATTTTATATGTATTGCCTTGTAAATGAGTAGTTCCAATATGGAATTTCATTAGACTACCCTATTTCCTTGCCACAGTCATTAATTAATGCACTAAATAAGCACAATTGCAAAAATCAGTATTTTAAACCAAAGTTCACTTTTTAATGCAAAATATTTTGCTTTGCTTTTAGCCATTTCCATACACTACACACCTTCCAGTCCTACTCCAATCTAATCTAATCTATCCCATATTCTCCAATATCACATGTGCTTCTTTATCAAGTAGTATTGAAGTCTAGCTGAGTTATAACTGCTGCAGCATTTATTTGCCAAAGTATCTGACTGTTTTGATGCAACATACTTCTAGTCCCTGTATTTTTTTACTTGATTTTTTTAAAATTTACTTTATTTCATTTTTTATTAATCTTCTTTAGTTCCTGAAAATATCTTTACAGTCTTACTGAAGGGCATGTGTTCAGATTGCCTTTTTTTTTGTCCAAATCCAACCTATGTATATTGCATTGGCTGTTGACTTGTAACAAAGTGCTGCTTCTTGACTTGTTAGCAATCATTAACTCTTCTTGTCATAAAATTGAGGCAGTGTTTCTTTCAGAATCCCAAAATCTGTTCTGCTGACCCTGATTAAAGGACTTTTTTGGAAATGTGAGTATGGGGGACTTTTTTTTGTCCATTTTTATCAAGATAGATCTCTCCTGAAAAACCAGCATATTAGCCAAAGTGTGCACCCAAACCACTAAAATACCATTAGCACCTATCCCATCTTTCTTGTGCTAACCACAGATGACTTCACTACCTCTTATTTGTTCTATTTCTACTTAAGTGGCTGTGAGAATTGTGGTGGGGTTTTTTATCTTAAGAAGATCTGACTTTTCATACTATCTTTCTTTATTACAAAGAGTTTCTGACTCCAAAGCATAGATTTCTTTTCTGATTTTTTTGGGGGGGTTTCCATATAGGCTTCATCTCTTCTTCCTCCCTCCCCTTCCCCCCCCCCCCCCCCCCCTTTCGTCTTTTTTTTTTTTTTCTTTTCTTTTCTTCTTCTTTTTCTTCTTTTTTTTTTTTTTTCCTGTTGTATAAGTGGTTTACTCTGTTACAAAACCAGATTAATTTGTACTAACACATCCACTTGACATTTATAAGAGTCTGACCACTGCTTTCCTGGGAACAAGGCTGATTTCCAAGCACTTTTATCATGGGAGCATAGGCTGCAAAGCCCCAGTAATTTTGCAAAGCTCCTTAAGAAACGAATTTAAATTGCTGTGAAATTTTTTATATAGGAGTTTGGTTTAATGTCAAATTTTGAATACACTTCTGAATTCAAGGACATAAACTTCATCTAGATTTATCAAGTAGGATATACACATATTCTGGTGCAAGGATATGTAGAACTTGCCTTAAATTTTGCTTCCCATTGATATGATGTCAAGCCAGTTTTCCATTTTATGTTGCATAAAAAGAAGCACAAGGGAAAATTGTGCAAGTTTTTGCATGAACAAAATCCAAGAAAAGCCAGTTATCTCTCTCTGAGATAACTCTCTCATCTCTCTGATGAGATTTTGGTCCATACTCTCTATAGGCCTGAACATGGGTGGATAAGTCACTTATTCTTTACTTTGTAATAAAAAATAAAATGCAAACATAATTTGGAAGGTTTCTCTAAAAGTTGCCAGTATAACCTTTTCACATTTAAAGAAGCAATGCACAAAAATTTAATGAGTTTTAACTCTCTCTGTGCCAACTTTTGTGAGTAATTTGTCTTACACGTCGAATTCTTACATTTCTGAGGTGTCCAATGAAGTCATAAATTAAACTATTCTTGCTACATAGTTGTCTGTGAAGGTGAAATTATATTTTATGCTCAAGACGTTGCCTTAACTTTTATCTGGTATTTAGATAGATAAGATAAATAGATAAGACAGACAGACAGATAGATAGATAGATAGATAGATAGATAGATAGACATCACTTACCATCCAGTCATTTTTTATAATGTATGTTATAAAAACAGACAGTACTAAAACTTATAACAACTTTTCACTCATAAAACATTTTGAAGTATTGTTCTGGCTACCCTTTTTTTTTTTTTTTTTTTTTTTTTTTTACTATATTTGATTTTAATATTATTTTTTTTTTCTTTTTTTTTATAAAAATAAAAGGATCTTTTTCAAGGACTTTGTTAATATGAATAGCAAAATTTCCAGATAGCTTGTAGAAACTAGTGATCATGAAGATGTAGTAGCCTGGGAGTACTGTATAAACAGTGAACATCACAGTCCTCTTTTTCCAGGCAGATGAGCAGACTTTGACACGTAGTTATTTTGGCTGTTGTTGTGTACATCTCTCTTAGGGAATAAGGCTTTTCTTGTATTCTAGATTACCTGAATTTGTATCTTGCACAGAGAATATTAGTAATAAGACTGTTAAAGTATTAGTGGATACCACTGAAATAACTTTTAAACTCCCTAACAGTACTTCCAAATCAATCATTTAAATATTGATAGCTGTTTATAGCATGGTAATGTTCAAATGCTTACATCATGTATAAAAGTTCTGGTTTGGGTGCTATACACTTGCAAATGTTTTTCACCCCAAAGAAATGCGCTAATCCTCTGGAAAAAAAATTGTGTTGGAATTTTGCAAGTTGTACTGGTGTATATTTTATTTTTGTTGTTTTATCAAACATTAGACTGTGGTATTGTCTATCTTCTCCACAGTGGTAAATAAAACACATTAATTTTAAGTAGTCTGCTTATAACAAGCCAGAAGTACAGGTGTTTTCAGCTCACAAGGTAGGTCTCCACTGGTATTACCAGGAATCATGTCAAAAGAAAAAAAAAAAAAAAAAATCCTTGAAATATTGTAAATATTCCAGATTAAATGCTAGATCAAATTATCTCATAAATTGTTAAGGCAGGATAATAATGATATCCTTCTGCTATAATTTACTCTGAGCAATGTTTTTCATCCCAACAGAGCTGTGCAGGGCCTAAACATTTATGACCAACTGTAGGCAAATTAATGTGGGAATTTAGAGAGGCCATTCTGCAGGTCTCTCTGGTTTTCCAGCAGAAGGTGTGCAGCTTGTGGCTGGACCACTGAACAAGCAAGAGGAAGTTCTGCTCAGTCTGGTTCCTTTACTAGCCTTACAGTGTCACTGGACTGCAGCTCTCCCTCTCCTTTGACATAACATTATGGCATGTCTTTGTTACATCACGGTCAAACTACTTCAAAAGTACTCTATGCTGCTAAAAAAGCTTAGCAATTACCTCCGGCTCGTGCAGAATACAGTAGGGCAATTACCATGAAGTTTGAGTGGAGGGGTTTTGATCCTTCCCACTGCTTCACTGTGCACAAACTGCTTCTTGGCGTTTTGATTGACTTCAAGGTTTCAGTCTTAATGTTTAAAGCCCTTAATAGAGCGGGTCACACTCTCTTGCTGGAATTCTGATCTTCAGGGATCTTTCATCTCGCCGTTGGAGATCTGAGGGAAAAGGTTAATCGTTGTGAGGGGTAGAAAGAAAGCTTCGGTTTGGCTTACATCTTTGTGGCTGTGCCGTCAGATCTGTCAAATGTCTTCCTTTAAGAGGAAGTAGTATGGACTTGGGCTCTTGAAAGAGGCATAAAGACTTTCTTTATCTTTGCAGATATTGGGAAGGCACCTCTGATTCCCCTTGACTTTTTTTTCCTTGGGGCTAAAGGTTGAAATAGAAAGAGCTTAGCACAGTTATAGCTACACATCTGTACTTTCACATTATATTTTAGCATGTACTATATGGCAGATCATCTTCATGCAGCTGAGACCTAGGTTGCTTTCAAAACTAGAAGATCCATTCTGTAGGAAGAAAATGGCTCCTATATCCTTTAGAGTAGTCCTATATCCACACTGACTACTGCGGGTACTTTCATACCTTCAGCTGGACTGTTTTTATTAGTACAGCTAATAAAAAAATTAATAACTAACATAATAACACAATTTCTCTTTGACTCATACATGTATTTTGATATGGGGCAAAATTTGTTTTAGGCTAACAAACTAAGACAGTAACCAAATTTAGTTTTCTGTTTAGATGACCTGTTTTTAGAATAATCCTGTCTTAAAAGTGAGACAACTCTGCAGTATATTAGAAGTCCAAGCAGTAGCATTCTAAAACTATTAAAATTTGAATTATGCAACTCAAGTACAATTAAGCAGTTCATAGAGCTGTAATTGTGACAGGACCCTGAAGAATATGGAGATGACAGTCTCTCTATTTCAAAACTTAATTTCTGGAGGACTTTGTAATTAAAAAAATGTCCATCTTTTGGTGAAAATTACTGTAGTGCCTTAATTTAGATTTTGTATCTGACACCTCCAGATACCTAGTTTGTGCATGTTTCCACAGATGTTATGGTGAAGGATAATTTGTTAGTTAACTTGTTCCCATGTAGAAAGATGGGTTTACCTTAGAAATACAAAAATTTAAAAAAATTAGTTTTGTGCAAGTCATTTGTCTTCTGCTCCCCAAAGGCACAGTAAAATTTGAACGTATTTTCTTCTCCAGTGTTGATCAGTAGATCAACTAGTACACATAATCGTACAGTTCTTTCCTTTTCTAGAAATATATAAAGCATTCTGATTGCACCAACAGTTTTAACAGTTGTTTGAAGGAGACTATTTCAAACAGAGAAGGCAACCAGGCTTCTCTATTGTGTTTGGATGGGTAGTAAAAAGACTAGAAAATCATCTGAAAAGTCACTTGTTTTCAAGATGTAGGTAGAAATCTGAGTGCTTGCTGGGGGTGTTTTAACTTGCAATCCATTTAATATCATCAGCATAGTTGAAAATTTATTCTTTAAGTTTTCGTTTGATACATCTATTCAACCCATCAAATTTTGGGTGGAGTTCTAGTTTCATGTCTTCTGTTCTGCTTTTCTTTTCTCTTAAAAACCTGGATGGAAGATTTCTGTGTGTACTCACTCAGACTGCTAAGAAAATACATAAAATTAAAATTGAAGGGCAGCTGTCATTTGACAAGGATTCAGTGTTTTCTGTCAAATGCCTAGAATTTAGATAATGACTTAAGCATGCCTGATTGAAGTTCCTACTCTACTGTTCCCCTGATCCTGTAGTAGTTTAAGTACCAGGCACAAAACATCCCCACTGCAACATGTTTAAATCATGAATTATAGGATGTCAGCTTCAATACTTGGTGTTAAGTTGCAATTCAGAAATACAGAATCTGCCATTTAAGAGAAACAAAAGTCTTCTAAACCCATGTTTATTAAACCAGTGTGAAACACAACACTTAGGAACTGTGTAGACATATTTTAGAAGAAGCAGTTGTTATGATAACAATAATGTTTTTTCATTAAAATAAATAGAGAATAAAAGCTTTTTTTGTGAGGTTACACCCACCTTGGTTCTTTAAATAAAATGCCTTTAATTTTTGTATGGTACAAACAATGTCAACTGATAAGGCCATGAGAGAGGAATTTAGAGATTATGCAATGCTTGCAATGTGAGCTCTCAGTATCCAGTAGACACTGACAGTTTTTATTCTGTTTAGATAAAATTTTGTTGCGGTTCTTCTCTACGTCAGCAGTCATCACTGAGAATTTGTTTACAGTTTTTGCACAACATTTAAACATTTCATAGTTGGGTTTTTTTTAAATAATCTTGCTTTTGTTTCCTTTCCTTCTAACATATACATTTTATTTACAAATTATAATTCAGTTATAAATCAGAACTCTCTAGTATGCATAAAAATTCATTTTAGCCCTGGATAGCATGAGAGGATAATAAGCCATGATACTGGAATTGTTTTTATTTACACAAATTAGTGTTTTATTGAAATGAGCACTATGTGTTTATGTTCTGTCTGGTTTTAAAATTAAATTTATTTTTGTGGGTATGAGGACAAAGTTTACAAAAAAGAGAAGATCGGTACTGTCTTGCATCTAGTTAATAAGAGTCTGTAAGTTCTGAACAAATGGAAAATAAGCTGAAGAGAGAGCGAGATAAATTTACATCTTCTCCCCACTAAGCACTGTAAAGAGTGAGGTAGACACATTACCATGAAATCTTAATGTTTAGCATAAAGCCTAACATTAATACTATTTACCCATGTACTTAATGCCTAGGCATAGATGATGAAAGCAGTCATTCTAGAAGTATTCATAGTAATTCTGTTTTGTTTCAATAATATCACAAAACAGCTCCTAATGTTTCTTATTATACTTATGATTTTTGAAATTTTATTTAGTGAAGTGTTATTCAGATAACTGTTAACCAATCTGTAAATTATTAAACTGATTACTTGTTCTGTTACACGGTCAATATTTTTTAAGACTATTTTCCCATCTTATAAGAAAATTTTAAAAATGGAAGCTGAAAAAGAAGACAACCATATAGAGTTATTTTCTGTATCCAAGGTAGTCTTAGGAACTATATGATCAGTTACTGACTTTGAGAAAGCATTTCCGATGGGAAGAAAATTAACTCTATCCCAGTCAAAACCAGGACAGCATCACTTTTTTGTTACTGGGATATTGCAGGCAGAGCTGCAACTGTTGCTAGGCAGTGATTTATGTGATTGTCTATGTGTTTTTGCACATAAAGAATATACTTATCCCTGGGAATCACAAATGTGCAAAATACTGCAGTCAATATATTTTCAGTGTTTTTCTCAAAATGCTAAACTTTCTTGCTGGTACAGAAATTATCTGAACTTGCAGTACTTATATGAGGAGGTCAATAACTCAATATTAACTGAAATGAAATTTTTACAACTAAGCTCTAGAGGCTTTTTTTGCTTGCTACCAGAGATTCCTTTACATTAGAATTAGACTTCATTTTGCAAAGAGAGCAATAATTCCTGATTAGTTTTTACTTTTAGCAGTTCATTTACTTGTCACAAGCACATTTATTTGCAAAGGTAAAGAAAAAAACAAACAAAACAGTGACACTTGGCAGGTAATGCCACCTTGTTCTTAAAAGTTAGCAAATGAAATAAAAATTGAGGTTGAGCATGATCAGTTACTAAAGCAGAGTAGATACAAAGAGATGAAGGGAGGTGATGCCCCAGTTCCGAGACCTACAGAGCATGTTTGTACAGGGGCAGGTATGGCTGTGCATTGCACAGACAACTAGCCTGTGAGTGACCCCTGGGTTCAGATGTCACACTGCTATCACTAAAATCTTCTCTCTAGGTCATATTCATGCTAATGAATGAGTCCTTTTCAGTTTACTTCAGCAGCAAGACTTCTCCACAACTCACAGTGGAACATATTTATAGGTGAAAAAAAAGGGTTAGGACTTACGGTCTCTCTAGAATTTGATCTCTGAAACTTCTGGCTTAAATAATAAATGAGACTTCTCTACTTACAATTGTTAACAGAATATATTGATTTTTTTTCCTAACCATTAACTCACAGAACTCAGGACTTAGGTTGCTTTTGAATGATATCTATGGTGATCAGAAACTAGTACTAAACTTTGGATTTTCATCCTTTAAAACCATTGACTTGCAGTTGCCATATGAAAAGCACAATTGATTTCCATTTAGCCATAATGGAATTTATGCCTAGGCTGTATTGACTGGAGTGAGTGATGAGGGGTGTAGTGAATCACGGTTCTGCAGCTCACTCCATCTTGTGTGAAGCATAGAGGGATGTAAACTCCTTGGAAATAACATTCCCATGTTTCTCTTCAGTCAATTCAGTATTGTCTAGCAGTGTCACTACGGGATGTTCTTAAGCAGAAGCAAGGAATGGGTGATCAACCAGAAATCTCCTCTAATGAATTAAATCACACCAGTGATACTTTCTTACTGTTCCAGACAGTAGTGCCTAATATTCACCAGTCGTGCCTGATATTCACCAGCCCATGGGCAATAATACTGAGCAAGTAACACATCCGAGTCAATGTCAGTTATTGCTTTCCTATTCCCCCTATCAGCAAAGGATTTTAGAGCCATAGATTGGGACTATTAGTCTGAAATACATTTGAAGAGGTCAAGACATGCAATTGGAAGTCTTCTGGGAAAGATTTTCTACTCCTGTGAAAGATAAAACACATAAAACAATACCTTATTTCAAAGCATTTTTCATTCTTTGCTCATTTAAAAAAAGTGCTTTAAAAAAAGGTCTGAAAGAAGTTTTTAGCAGCTTCAGTCAGGTTACTGTTACAGATTCTGTTGCTGTGTTTCGTTTTCATGGCACCAATGCTTTGCATATGTGGTGGAACTAAGTTTTTAATTAGTGTATTTGTGGTTCTGTTTAATCTACTAAATTCAAGATTTTATCACTTCATCTTGAATTTATCTGAATCTATATTGAGCGGCTACCTTATTTTTCCTTTAATTCAGTTAAAATTTGGATTCAAGCAATTGCATAGTAATACTACCTTATTTTTTTTTCCTCTCTTCCCCAGTTTTCTCTTTCATAATTTGTGGGAGCAAATTATATATGTGCCTTGATGTATGTGAGATTTTGCTTTGGAGGCTTTTTTCTTCCTAAATTGATTGTTTTCTTGGGTTTCAGTTTTGGTTTTGTTGTCTTGGTTTTGGTTGGGTTGTTTTGGTTTTGGTTTTGGTTTTGGTTTTTTTTAAGATATGCTGCTCTGAACAAGTTGCTAGGTTTGGTTGGGGTTGTTTATTTGTTTTTTTCCAAACTTCTGCTGAAACATGTAGTACAGAAATATTTTTTTCCTAGCGATACAATTTTTTTGTTTCCTGAGACACTTTTGTGCATGCTTTGTTTTGTTTCAGTACTGTTTTGTTACTAAATCCATCATTTCTCATAGAATCATAGAATGTTTTAGGCTGGAAGGGACCTCCAGAGGTCATCTGGTCCAACCTCCCTACACAAGTAGGGACATCTCTACTTAGGGCAGGTTGCTCAGAACCCCATCAAGCCTGACCCTGAATGACTTCAGGGATGAGGCCTCCACCACCTCTCTGGGCAGCCCATTCCTATCTATCACCCTCATATTAAAGAACTTTTTTCTAATATCCAGTCTAAACCTATCCTTTCCTAACTGTAAACCACCGTTCCTTGTCCTATCATTACAAACCCTTTTGAATAGACCTTCCCTTGCCTTCATGTAGGCAAAAAGCATTGTCAAGACCTGGCCCAGCTGCCTAAGGCAGTGTTAGAGTTCCCATCCCTGGAGGGGTTTCAAAGCCATGGAGATATGGTGTTGAGGGGTATTGTTGAGTGTTGACCTGGCTTGGTTAAAGGTTGGACTTGATGACCTGAAAGGTATTTTTCCAATCTAAATGATTCTGTGATTTCATGATTCTAAGTTTCCTCAATTTTCATATTTCAATAGAAAATATAAACAATTTTTAAGTCTGCCTCATGTCAAAGCTTCATATCAGTTTTAGATGAGTAACAGTTTTTTGAAGATCTACGTATGCCTTGAGTAAGAATCATAATTTAAGATTGACAAGCTATGCAACTGTTAGGGCTTTGATGCCAAGTTTAGAAGAAAAAAACACCAAAAGTTTCCACAATATTTAGGGGGGTTATAAAAATATTTCTCCCTATGTTTAAAATACTAAAGTAAAAAGTATAAATATTATTTTCTCTTTTACATTAAGGATTCACTTAATGTAGTTTGATTTGTGTAGGAATATTGTTTAAAATTAAACAGTCTCTGAAGAATATAATCAAGAAATCATAGTTTAATTTAAGACCACCTATGAGAACAAAGTAAACAAGAGGCTTTGTTGCTTTTTCCAGTCCAAAGTTGTTAAAAATGCTTATCTTTCATTAAATGCTGCTGGAGTTGCAACTGCTCAGAAGCACTGAAATTCAAACCTGCAGTATCCAAAGATGTTCTGCTTTAAAAATACATGCTTCTATGGAGCATTACTTTTCTGTGACATTCTCCAAAATTATAGTCTACTTCAGATCCTTAAGGCTTCACCACTTGTTTTTCTATACTCATAGCTCCCTCATTCTATCAAAATAATTTCTAAGAAATGTGTTGGATTTCCCCATTTTCAGGTCTATAATATACTCTTAAAGAATTCCCAGTAGTCTTTTATTGATACTAAGTCCATTGCTTTGATGACTGCTGTGTGTGGCATTTTGACTTAGTTCATATGTTGGAAAAGTTCTTTTTACAGGAGTGACCCCAGTAGCTTCACTGTATTCAACAGAGAGAAAACAGATAGTATTGAGGGAACAACTGAATCTAATTAATTTGTACCGTATATATTTTGTTTTAAAAGGTGCTGCTAGAGGAAGAAAGAGAATGTTGCCTATTTGACCCCCAGGAAAGAGTTGGGGAGTAGTTTCAAATGCTTGGTTCTGTGGGGAAACAATGTGGCTTTGGACAGGAAGATTTGATGGTGTGGTTTTCCATTTTAATGTGGAATAATGATTTGTACCTGGACTTAATCTGTGTCTGTAGTCAGCCTGACAGCCTCAGCTGTTAGATAATTAAGAAATCAAAGGCATTAGACCTTTGCATGCTGCATGCTCAATGTAGTTGTCTTTTGGAAGCAATTAATGAACAGAAATTACCTCCTAGGTCACAGGTAAGAGAATTGGGTTCTAACTTTTACCTTCCCGTGCATCATACTTAAGAGTTTGCACTTGATTTTGTTGGACTCGGTGGCATTTGTAAGAGCCATTTCTCCAGCTTCCAGCATATTCAAGTCCCTCCAGCACACTGACCTCCCCCAAACTTGGTGTTCACAAACTTGCTGGAAGTGTACTTCACCCCATTATCCCAGACTGTGAAAGATTAGAAAGTATTGGTTCTACAGTTGATCCCTCAGGATAGGATTGATACCACCATCTGTTTCATGGTCTGTGAAATCTGTAACTACGGTCCTACCTTATTCCTGTGCATCTGATGCCCATTATTAAAGTATTTTGGTTTAATGAGTTCTCTTGGATTTGCTCTTGACATTCTATAATGAAGACGTCTATAGAAAATTCTAGGTCCCAAGGATCCAGAATATCCCAATTGCACACCCCACATGCTGGAAGGACATTTGAGAGTGTGAAAGACTCTACTTGCAAAAAACTGAATTAATGCCTGAATGCCTGAACAGCCTAGGGAACTGTAAATTTTTTCTCAGTGTTACTGTAGGCTGACATCAGTCATTCTTCTGAGGATGTGTAGGCTTATTCCTTCTGGCTAGCTTTCTGGTGGTTCCCAGGAGCCAATCTAGTGTTACGTTTAACAGCTTCCTCCACACAAGTTTCTTGGACTGCCTGCAGTAACAATTTTCTCAGTAATTCTAGATTCCTAAACACTTGAGAGGACAGGTTAGTTTATCTACTGATTTCATTTGTTGGAGTCATAGAATCACAGCGTGGTAGAGTTAGAAAAGGACCTCTGGAGACCATATCGTCCAACCCCTGTGCCTAAACAGTGTCAGCCAGAACAAGTTGCCCAGGATTGTATCTAGGTGGGTTTTGAGTCTCTCCAGAGAAGGATATTCGGCAGCCTCTCTGGGCAGCCTGTTGCAGGGCTTTGTCACCCTCTCAGCAAAGAAGCTTTTTCTTACGTTCAGGTGGAACTTTCTGTGTTCTAGTCTGTGCCATTGTCCTATCACTGAAAAGAGCCTAGCCCCATCCTCTTGACATCTGCTTTTTAGCTATTGATGAGTATTGATCAGATCCCCTCTAAGTCTCCTCTCCAATCTAAACACCCCCAGGGCTCTCAGCCTTTCCTAATATGAGTCTTTTGAGGTTAGCCTGTTTTATGATATAAGCTGAAAGGGGTCAGCTCTACACTGTGTATCCTAACACTGGCCACGAGGGAGAGTCAGGGATGACGATGCCTTTGTACTAAAGGCTGTCTTGCTGCAGGTAACAGATGATGTGTTCAGTCTGTGTATGCACATGGGCATAGACTTTAAACTTCAGAGAAAAACACTTCACAGTAACTGACCCTTTTATTTACTGCTGCTTACTTCAGTAGTGGAAGTATTGGAAATACTTATCATGTATAGAATGTTACTGAAGGTAAAATATTTTTTGCCACTTAATGACACTCTTTTAATTGACCTTATAATGAGGTTTTATAAAAGTGTAGTGGGGTCTGATTCGTGTTTTGTTGATGCCAGTGGAGCTTTGTGGGGTGACTTTGGTGTTCCATATGGAACTCATTCAGAGGTCTGCAGTGGGGAAGTGTAATAGCATTTCAATCACTGTCAGAAGTAAGAGCGGTTAGTCCAATCATCACCTCACAGTAATTACATTGAGGATTGGGTTAATTTTTGATCACTTTCACATTTACTCTAAGACACATCATTTTAATGTACACACTGATGCATTGAGATGGACCATTTATGAGGGATGATGGACTCTGCTGCCATTAAGTTTTAATGTGTCATTAATTTTCTAGGCAGATGTAAAACAAGGACTGTGATATTCCGTTCTTCATTCCCAAGGTTGACTTAAAAGTCAGTGACCTCTCTTGATTGAGTGGTCATTAAAATAGTCTCTACTATACTCATTTTAATCTTCAGAGCATATAAATATTAGGAGTTTTTAAAATATCAAGCACATTTTGCCTAAATCTCCAGTTTATTAATTTCTACACTAAAATAATGCATAGACTTCTCTTCAAATGTACCTAAGAGAACCTTTTTGGTTCCTTTATCTCCTTTGAATGAGGTGAAAATCTATCAAAAATGATTTCATAAAAATAGAAGTATTTCAGGCACTCAATCTGTAAAGATGTAAGCATATTCAATATTTAGGTATTTAAATCATGCCCCTAATCTGGAAATTTTTGTTAAGGCAAGAAAAACACAGTGCTTGACCATATAATAGAGATTATTATTAATATGGCAGAATGATAATGTCCCTAAAGGTTTAAGATCCAAGGTGGTATAATATCACTGTGCAAAGCTGCTGGGGTAGATCTTGTTTCCTGGCTCATTCCTTGGCTGTTAGTACCGCTTCTGCTCTAGGAGTGGTCGCACAGATTATCATGGACAGAGTCATAGAAAAACCCACACAACTAATTGAATGGGATCATCAGCATAGGGTTAAATTTCCCATTGGGAATCTAATCCCTTGAACAGGATTTCCAGGTGTCATCCAGGGGACAATGGGAATCTCTACCTCTAACATCCCTGCAGTGATATTTTCAGCTGGATTAGCTGAGAGTCACTAACCTGTTATTCTGCTGGTATGTGGGAATAGTTTCTAATAACAATTTAAAATTATGTGGATAGTTTTGCCAGTTCTTTTGTCTACAGCAGAAACTGCATGGTTTCTCCTGACTTTCTATGTCTCCTCCGTGCTCCAGGGAGTTCAACCTATCCTGGTATTCAGCTGGTCTAAGCACAGGAGAAGCTTCCTGGAGCAGTTCCCCAAAACTGCCTCAGATCCCTCACAAAGAGTTCCTATACACAATAATCAGTCACTTTGTTGACAAAAAAGACATATTGCATATTTTTTCTTTTCTCTGTTTTCATTAAACCATCAGGTAGGTTTGGTGTGATCACATCCATTTTTGTTAATTTCTCCAGATGGATTTTTAAACTTTTTTTTTTTTTTAATTACAGTAGAAACAGCTTGCTTTTTTGTTGTTACTGTTGTTGCTTGCTCTGTTTTGGTTGCTGTTGCTTGTTCAGTTGGTTGTTTTTATGGCATTGTTGGAATAAAATGCTGATTTTTTGTGTAGTATGGAGTTTGACTGCAAAAATATGAACATATGTATACCAGTGTGCTTGCTGTTGCTTCTCCTGGCCCACGTCATGTAAGGGAAAATAAATATGTACTCATTTTCTCTTTGTAGTGATGATAGACGATCCCCTGGACACCTCCTTGGGTATATCATTGTGCATCCTTGATCATCCAGTTGGTGAAAATTAAAATAATTTTCAGTGCTAAGGATGATTATTATGCTAACCTCCAGCAGTGATAGCAAGCTCATCCAAGCAACTTTAAGATCAAAAGAGAAAGACAAATGCAAGGCAATATGATTCTACCAGACTTGGGAATGTCTTATCTGTTGTGCTTGGGGAAAGTTGGTACATACTGGGACAGGCCATCATGGCAGTGCTGTACACTGAGAAGTGAAGCTTCCTAAACTCTTCCTTTCCTCCATGTTAGAACTGATTTCTTCAATATAAATGTGAAGGAGATGGACAGTCATTTAAGTGGGAATGGTAGTTAAGCACGTATTATTTACAGAAATGTCCTTTCAATAAGAAGAGCAAAAGGTAGTTCGGCTTTTACAGTTGGAGGAAGCACCCAAGATTCTTTCAGTAAGAAGAGATAGATGTAGAGTACTCTTTTTTAATTGCCCCAGATATTTCATGACACCATATTTTTATTTTACAAATACTAATTTAACAGAAAAAGAAGCAAAACAGTAGCCCTTATAACAGCATTTTCACAAACTTTATGAGATTTTGCTTTCTTATCTTAATCATGTTTACCAGTTTCATGCCTGTTCTTTTCCTCTTCCTGAAATGCACCAGAATAATTTTTCCCACAAGTACTGTTGATTGCTGTCCTCTAAAAGTTGAACATATATGCACTATTTGGGTTTTGTTGTTAGTAATCCACTCTTACAAGTGTCCATTAATCTCTCGTGGGCTGTAAGTAACCTCATTGATAAATACAATATTCAGGAAATAATATTCTTAATATGGAAAGAAAGACATAAAGGAAAAATGCATATTTTTCATATAGTCATCAAAGCCATGTACACAATTACTATTGCTTCTTCCTGTTCAGTTTTGAAGCTCAGGTAATGACTACTTGCTAATAGATTACCAGTAAAGTAAAGTTAATTTTATGCTCTTAAAATATTTTCAACAAAATAAAAAATTTTAAAACTCAGTTTGTGTCTGCTGAAGGTCTTTCAATGAATGTGTTACTTGTGTAATGACAAATCCTATTACAAATAAGAAAAGTGCTCAAACAAGATGTTTATGACACACAGGATATGACAGCACATTTTATGATTCATATAACCTAAATGTGAATATAAATTGATTATTTTCTTCTTTCTTTGTGCTTGACTGGAAACATGTTTTGGTTTTTTTTTTTCTTTTGAATAATCTACCAATGAATTTTCAAAGAAAGAGTCTTTCCATGTCATTAGACTGTGCCTTCTTGTAAATACATAAATTCTACCAACTCATAAATATTAGCATTTCTCGTGGTGTTGAAGGATGTAACTACAGCTTTGTGGCATTTGGAGGTGTGTGATAAGGAAAAGGAAAAAGCAATAACAAGGAAACTATAGTACAAGTTTTTTCAACTTCAAAGGTTCAAATCGTATTTCTAGAATTAAAGAACATGGATATTTCATTGCACTTTCAGCTCATGACCATTTTTTAAAATTAGCGTCAATCTAAACCTCACTGATTTTTTTCTTGGTCATGGTTCTGTTAGGGTTATATATAAAGTCAAATATATGACAGACATTTTGTAGCTAAACAGAATTACTTGACTTTGGTATGATTCCAGTTTCTGCCATCTCAGGAGAAAGCTATTTGTACCATCACTTTGTAGAGGCATAAGAGATGCTGGGTAGATAAATCCTACCCTAATGCATTTGCCACCACTAGCTGAAGAGTCATCAGTTTCAGGGTGTGGTGATTGAGTTTGTAAGCTGTGGATGGATTCACCATAGCAAGACTGTGTACATACTAAAGAGTATGTACAGTAATTGTAAGCTGCCTCAAGGAAATTCTGTGAATTATGTTAATGGGAAAAATTATAACTTTGCCTACAGTGACTTACGAAACAGTAAGTAATTTGTGATACCACAAAATGATAGTTGAAGTGATGTGGCACACACACATACTGATATAGATACTGCATCCCAGTTGCTAATATGCATATCACTGATGGACAGGCTTTGCTGGTGTTTCCACATTACTGGGTTTGTGTGTGTTTGCTTAGGGTAGAAAATTTCTGAAATTCTATAAATATGTATAAATCAGAGTATAACCTGATAATGTAAATAGATATGTGGGCATAAGCAAAATCTAATTAGACTAAAAGCACACAAATGCCAGTGGGAGGTGGAAAGAACCTGACTTGGTCCTACTTTACATGAGTGCAAACACGGAGTGCATGCTCTTGAAACCCTCTTTCTTCATGCAGTGTGACTCAACATAGTAGGCTTCAGCAATATTGACTGATTTTTTAAATATGGGTCACTACAATTTGTTGTATCCTTAAAAATGCAGATGTGTACTTGTACATACCTTGTTCAGTGATATGTAACTCTTACAGAGAGAAACAGAAAGTTGTAAAAAATTGCATTGATCCCAATCAGGAATGCAACAGTGCTCCACGGGTGAATTCATTTGCCTAAAAATATGGATTCTTGTATAGGTATCTAAGAATCATTACACAAAGGAGTTATTTTAACATTGCATTATCTTATTTATATGGATGAATAGCATAGGGAAAATGTTATTTATACCTCTAACAGCCCAGGAAATAAGTATTAAATATGCTAAACCTTACATATCATGGGCAAGAAGAACCTGCTTTGACATTGCCTTTTGTACAAGATACCATTTACCAAGACTGTCTATAGCTCTTTTTAGTATCCTTGTCCAAATACCAGTATGGTAATACACATGGCTTGAACAAGATAGGAAAACAGTTATTAAACAAATGTGGTTACATACAGACTCCAGTAGGTAAAGCATCAATTCTGTACAAGCACAAGTCAAGTTGTGAAGCATACTGGACAATTACATATTTGCAAGTTTCCATTAAATAGGAAAAACAAAAAGGTTGTAGGTTTGAATGTATGAGAGAGTCTTCATTTCACAAAATCACAGAATGTCTTTGATTGGAAGAGACCTTCAAGATCATCTAGTCCAACCTTCAACCCAACACTGCAAGCTCACCACTAACCCATGCCCCTAAGCACCAGGTCCACACGCCATTTAAATGCCTGCAGGGATGGTGACTCCACCGCTGCCAAGGGGAGACCGTCCCAATGTTTGATAACCCTCTGAGTGACAAAATGTTTCCTAATATCCAACCTAAACCTCCCCTGGCACAGCTTGCGTCCATTCCCTCTGGTCCTGTCACACGTCACCAGGGACAAGAGGCTGTCCCCCTCCTCACTCCAACCTCCTTTCAGGT
>JANIJG010000432.1:0-71938 GCA_024611175.1 Megaceryle torquata | reverse complement strand
TGTACAAACCAAGGTTACTCAAAGCAGTCTATCAGAGTTAGTTTCTTCTATTCAAAACAAGCTACAGCTGCAAAATTGTGACTACAACCCAACATTTATGTTTCATCCTCTTCAAAGTTTATTGTTCACGTATGGATTTGCAATGCTTAATGGGAATATGCACCCTTCTTACTTGCTCTGTGCCAGAGCAATCTGATGACTGCCTTGAGGCTTGATCAGCTTTTCATTAATTCAGTCCCTAGTCAAAGGCAGCTAGCAAATCTTAAACTTTTAAGAAAAGTTTATGGAAAAAAAGAAAAATTGAAATTCCAGTTTAAAAAGTTCCATGCCTGTCACAAGTGGTTGAACCTAACAAAATAATAGCTTTTTGATATTTTTTTTAAACATACTGCAAGTGGAAATTTACAAAAATGTGAGTTGACCAAGGTACTAAGATGCCTATCTCTCTTTTCTTAGGAGACAAATCTTGCCTTACTGTCTGCAAGTACATAGGCACTTGTATCTAAACTGCAGACTTGTTCCACCTAACTGTAACTCTTAGTAGATGTTACATTTCCCTCTAATATGAGGAAATGAAGGACCTTATTGGGGGGTAGTAGACTCTTTTGATATCTTTATTTTTTTAACTTTCTCATCTTTTCCAGACGCGTAATCTGGCTCATCCAGTTCCTGCTTGTCTGACCACAAAGATGTCCAGTGTTACTTCTCTTACAGATGCTTCTGCTATATCTTGGAAGAATGATGAGGGTATAGCAATCTTAAAACTGTTGATCTGGGTAGATAAAAGGTTTCCCTTTGTAGATATTCTCAATGGTACCTATACGTGTTGTTTACATTT
The DNA here is from genome assembly GCA_024611175.1 of Megaceryle torquata. Taxonomy (NCBI): domain Eukaryota; kingdom Metazoa; phylum Chordata; class Aves; order Coraciiformes; family Cerylidae; genus Megaceryle; species Megaceryle torquata. The sequence continues at coordinate 71,100 of JANIJG010000432.1, read as the reverse complement.
TCCTAATAGCCATCTGTGTCAACTGTTTGTTTTAAGCTAATGGTCTACTGCTGCAAAAAGGTCTTTTGTAGTATGGAGGGAAGTCAGTGCAAATGTTTCTCTCCACCCTGAAATAATTGCATCCTCTATTTTTTTTTTTAGCTTGTGTGAGTATAGCCACTAAGAGCTTCTTTAATATTATTTCAAGGTTTTTAAGAAGGGAGTTCTTAACTCCTACATTAGATTTACAAGGGCCTAATGCAAGTTCAGCATAAAAGAATACTTGTACCAGTTTTAAAGGGTGAGGAGTTGTTAGATATCTAAGTTCAGAATTTGTATGGTAGAAGCATTACATAAAATGATGACCTGGCCTGTTTGCGAGAATAGAAGAGGGGTTATGTACTTTGTCAGTACTTTTATAACATACTGGCTTGCTTCCTTATTGAAAGAGCTCTTGAAAACTAAACCTTCCTTATCTATACCTCCTCTTCAAATGGATGTTTTAATTAGAATTGAGTAATGAACACATCTGTAACTTTTTTACTCAATGATTATTATATTTTTTCTGAAAAATAATAAATGGTGGTGCTTGCATGGTAAATCAAGCAGCCAGTTAATATAAGCTATATCTGCTGTGTGGTTGTCTCAGCTCAAGCTTTTACCTAACAAGGCTCTTTAACTATTTTCATGTTGTCATGGTTATGGACTGGCAAGAAAGAGTAGCTTCATAAAAAGTGTGATACCTAGTAGTGCTCTCCCTGCCAGAGGTCATGCTCCCCTGCCATTGTGATGCAAATTTAATCAGGTTGATCATGGTGGCTTGAGCTGACAGGATTGATCTTTAAACTGAATGAGAGAGCTAATGATAAAGGATAACTGAGAGATTTTATGATGCAGCTCTAATATTTCTCAATACAAGTCCTGTGTGGTTCCCTGTAGGTATAGCCATCTTTTTATAAGGAAAGCTGTGCAAACCCAAGCAGGAGAGGTGTCTTTCCTATGACCCTGCAGCGTGTAGAATTTTAAGACACATGTAAGAGAGCACCATTGTTCAAACTTAGGACAACTGATGAGAAATGCCATGAAGCTTGGTATATAGCATTTTTTCTACATAAAAACAATTATACATCTCTACTTAGTAGAATAAGTAGAATTGTTTTGATGAGAAACAAAACATAAGGGTAAGGTTTAAATAGCTGCCTTAAACTTCAGGGAGAAAGTTACATGATCTTCATGAAGAGAAGGGTTAAGGTGTACAAGGAAAGATTTTTTCATAGTTGGACACTTTGAAAATTTGTAAAAAATAAATTTATTTCTTAACATTTGCCTTTGGTCTTTTTGCCAACTGCTTTGCTTTCATTTGCTAAATGAGCTCTCAAAATTTTTAATTATCGGGTTTGTCTCCTCTTACCCCAGAAGATTATTACCATTTAATTTTGTGTAAGTTACTGAATTGAGCTTGTGAGGCTGCTTTGTAGTTACTGAGTTTTGGTTTTGTATTGTTGGTTTTATCTTTTCCAACCTTATTTTCTTAAAAGGGTGAAGAGACCAATCATAAAAAGGAATAGAAGTTTCTGTTGGATTCCAGGCATACTTGTGGGTTTGGGGTTTGATTTTGTTTGTTCTTATTTTTTTTAATTGTGTGGGTTTGTTCCGTTTTGGGTTTTTTCCTCCCTGATTTCTACACATGGTAGCTTCTATGGAAGGTGTACCAGGACTACCAATATGTCTGACTCTTGCATAAGTGCCTTGTCATCTCAGATGTAGAGCAAGATCTCTGTATTTTACTTGGTCATTACCCTACTTTACTGATATATATGATAAAGCACACCAATGCTTTTACTGGGTAAGGTGAGGCCAGGATGGCTTTCTGTAACCTCTGGTGGTGGTTCTGAAATTTTTTTGTTTGGTTTTGTTTGTTTGTTTTTCCCTCCTTTCAGCTGTGGTTGCAGAAGTCTTCTACTTCCTGAACATTTACAGCCATGGCAAGCTGCCATCCCACTGTGAACAGCGCTTTCTTCCTTGCGAGATTGGGTGTGTCAAGTACTCCCTACAGGATGGCATAATGGCTGATTTCCATCACTTCATAGATCCAGGTAAGTTCCAAGAAAGGGAGACAAATAGTTCATATAGCTTTAGGATGAGAGGGAGGCTTTCTAGTGTCACTTAGTGCTGCCCAGATGAGATTTCTGGTATTAAGACATGTTTCTTTCTTTGACTGTAAGTGGTTGGACTTCTTAAAATGCCGGAGCGGTGCCTCTTTTCTTCCGAAGAGATGGGCTTAAGTGTCAGAACTGCATGAAGGAGGACTTTCAGATGTTTTTGCTTTCTGTTTTGTGCCAATGAATGTTGGTCTTGCGTGGACCTAAATACACATACACTATACAATATACTTAGTTGTTTGGGTTTTTTTAAATGCATATAACTGAAAATAAATTGGTCAGAAATAGTTTTGGCACTTCTACAAGGCCACAAAGGAAGATGAAGCTGTTCCTTTTTATATTGAAACTATGCTGTTTAGTTGAGAGTTAAGGATCTGTCATTATGGATGTTGGATGATGATTGTTCTCTTTCTCCCTGCTCTTCTGCAGAAGTACCACCATATGGTTTTCGGTTCCACTGCCAGGCTGCTAGTAAGTATCAATGGAGAAAAAGAATGATATGCAAAGGTGTACAGTTTTAGACTAATCTCATCTGTATTTAAATGTTTTGTAAGCCTACAGTTTCTCCTTCTGGGAACTTGTCAAGTTTTGAAGAGAAAGGAGTGACACAGTGGCTTGTCACAGTCACCTTTTACGTGTTTCTTCTACCCACAAATGGCAGAGTAAATGAACCCAAAATAGTGTTGTCAATGACAGAGTAATTTGTATTCTGTCTTCCTATTTTAATTCAGTTAGCGCTGCAGTATGTTCTTAAACTATGTATGGCTTTAAATGCCTTCAAGCCCATCTGAGCAGTGTCCTTCCCTTGATAGACCTTGTGTTTATCTTCATCATGAAGTGTTAATTCATAACAGAGTAACTCAAAGATACGAGTTTGTATTTAGAAGTTATGTTTTGCAGCTTTACATATATCAACAAAGTAAAAGTATTTATACCATTGTTGTGTCTGGCTTGGCTTGCCTTGTTTTCCTTGTGACTCTTAAATAGTGTTTATAAATTCCAGTTTGTTTCTATTAGGGCACTTCCTCTCTTTGTCTACAGAGGGAACAAACCTGGCCCTTGTTTTCCTATGTCAAATATTTAGATAATGGCCTTCTAAAAGGGGTAAATGTGTGTGTGTTTGCTTATGTCCCAAATCCGCCAGCCTTCTCCTGACAGAAGCAAGATTTCGATGGCTTAGTCACAGACACTGCCTGTAGTGAAGAGGTGTGTTTGTGTGTATACATGTATTTGTATAAAGAGATACAAAGAAGGCAACTGAATCATTTAAGGAAGCAACAAGACTTCTCATAACTTGGGTTTTGTTAATTTTTTTTTTCCTCCTCCTTTCCCCTTTCATTAGGTGATGCCACTCATAAGATCCCTCTATCTGGATTTAATCTTTCATGTACTTGTTATGCAGTTGTCTTAAAGGAACTTCTTGAGTTTTCTCAACCAAACAGAGATGTCCAGCCTCACTTTTACTGCAAGGTATGGTCACGGTCAAAGTAAGATGCTCTAAATTAAACCCTCTAATTTCACTTCTATTGGATGACTAAGGAGGTACTTCACTCTAAAACCTAATCAGTGTGCAAGTAATTGGGGAAACACTCTCCTTTACAAAGTTTCCCAGCTCCATACAGGAAGAAATGGCCCCTACAAGCTAACCTCTCTATGAAACAGAGACCTAATTTTCTGCCGCCTTATTTTCAACCTGCACTTCTGACTCTAGTCTACTGATAAATGTTTCCCTTGGTCTCTAATATTAATTTTGACTTAAGTCAATCTTAAAAGCCCTTAACCTAAATAGATTGCACTGAAAAAGTCACACAATCCTGCTCTTCTAAGGGATCTTTTTATGACTCTACTTGTGAAAATACTATACCTCTTAATTTTCGTTTTGCTCATTGGCAAATGAAACAAGCAAAGTTAGGATTCAGAGACATTTTAAGCTTCATGACAACTGTATTATGTTTTGATTCCATTGGAACCTAGTGTTAATCCTTAAAAAGGCCAGAAGAGTTAAGATCTTGTGCTCCGTCCATAAATCCAGGGCTCTGAAGAAATACCGCAGAGAAAAAAATACCTCAGAGAAATTGAGATCTGTAGTATGGGTTAACCTTTAACTTGTTCCCAAATATTAGCCCAAAATTTCTCCTGGGGTTTGGTTGGAAAGCCTCTGTGGCATTTGGATCCTCAATATAATTTTCAGGAAGTGTACATTCAGTCCCACAAACACTGAATTTTGTTTTGGAGGTGACCTTTTCAGATGAAGGCAGAAATCTTGCAGATGTCAATTATATACTGTACTTCAGTGTGACTGAAGTTTTCTTTCCTCTAGTCTGACGACAGATTCCGGATTGGCTGGTGCCTCAATCGAATGGCTAGCTTAACAGGTGGGATGTGTGGATCATTTTTGGCCTTCAACCTTCCCCCAAACCCCCCTTTCCCAAAGAAAGAAGTGTTATGTAATCATGGACAGTTTTTTTATTTGTCTGAAAATCTTCAGGTCTTAAAGATGTCATAAAAGCTGGTACTGATAGCTAGAACTACTTTGTGTCCTTCTCCCTCTTCTTTTCCTCCCTGTCCATGACAGTAAAACAGCAGCATGAACAGCTAACCAGCTAATGAGCACATGTGAAAAATAATACACACTTGTTTCTTGCTGAGACAGTTAAAGGAGCACTAGAGGCAGTGGGATCACTGTGAAGGTGAGTGTGTGGAAAACAGCCTCTAAGGAGAGATGGCCTGCAAGTAGGATACTTAAATTACTGAGATGGAGAAAATTATGTTAATATAGGGTAGCACTCTTTCCAAGGAAGACAGGTTTTATTTAGACCACTGGCAGAAAAACCTGTTAAGGTTTACAGGACCTCTGATGCTCTAGTAAGAGGCTGGACAATGAATAGGGACTGACTTGAGAAGTGAGCTGAGCAGAGTATTCACTGCCTCTCTTGCTCTCCTGACCTGGATTTTCTCTGAGCTGTAGGTATTAAGAGCCATCTGGAGCTTCATGCTGTAGAAGACCTGATGATAGAACTGTACTGGAAGAAATACCAAAAGGAGCCATCCAAGACGTTGTTGTGTAGAGAACTGGATGCCTGCCTCTGGGATTTCTGCAGTAATACCAGGTATGTTAGGTGGTTGTTGTGGAGTTAGCCTGACATGTCTTGGTGCCCTACAAACAGCTTGTATGCTGCTAGGCTAGAACCTCTTCATCAGGAACGGCTCTTGTCACATCACGAGTCCAGCGAAATGAAAAACTTTCCCAGAAGTTGTGTGAAGATAGATCACCATTTTTATGGTGAGGCTGAGGTATAATTTGAAGGAGGGGGTAAAAAATGTGAATGAACTTTATTGTGGCATTTAACTGGAAACCACAGAAGTGAGAAGATTTGGACTCTTAGAAGTATAATTTGCATGGGACCTGGCTGTTGCTGTACTTCTGATGCGACTGCTGCTAGTGTGATGAGGTACAATATATCTGTGCCAGTGATAGAAATCAAGTTCTTAAGCATAAGCATTAACCTGGACCCTGTTTTTTGCTTGGTATTTGTTTTCGTTGGTGGGTTTGGGTTTTTTGGTTTTGTTTTTTTTTTTCCCCTGGGGTTGTGTGTGTGTTGGTATTTTCTTTGTTTTTTTCCAGGATGAATATTCTTTATTGCACATCTGGAATTCTAATTACTTTGTAGGAATTTTATATCTTATGTGCCTTGAATGGTAAAGCTTTTTCAGTTTTCGGATTCTTCTGTGTTTGTATAAAGAAATAGTACATAGCTTGTAGTGTTTCAGTGAAATACTTAGTGATGACACAGTTGACTGAAATATACTTTCACTTTTCCTCTGCTATAGTTTTAAGTAATAACCAATAATTTCATTGTAAATTTTAGTAGATTTTTTTATTTATTTTAAAATATTATTCTTAGAAGTCTGCTTACAATATGGATTTTATGATCCGTTTGGATAATCAGTGCCACTTTGTCTTTTTACGGTCAGGTAGTTTTCTGTTTCCATTATTATCTTTGCACTAGAGGGAGACCTTAACAAGAATGGGAAAATGTGCTTTAAAACACACATAGGGAGAGTGAGGATGTTTGTACTGAGAGGAATTATATCACACTAATGCAAAACTTCAAGTTATTACATTTAAATTCTGTCTCTGAGGATTCTCTTTTCTCCCTTTCCCCATCTCAGCATGAAGCAGGTTGCCTGTTAAGCATACCTTTTAACTTAGAAACCACTTGGAGCTTAGTTACTGAATGCTGGTCCTCTGTGCAATTTTAAAGATACTATATGTTCACTGAGACAAAAAGATAACATCTTTAATACTTGTTCCTGTTCCTTCTTACCAGATCAACTATTTATATTGATAATGATTTAGAAGCTTCTGAAATAACTGTGGACTTTATTTCATGTAGGTGCAAGTGGCATGAAGAGAATGATATATTCTGCTGTGCTTTGGCATCCTGTAAGAAAATCGCGTGAGTATTGCACAGGAGTTCTCTCCAGTATGATGAACTTTTATTTTGTTACATAGATGCACAGTTTTGGCTCTGGCTTATCTGACTGCCTGGAGCACTGTAGTTCTTGATCCTGGGTTTTATTTATTCCTTCCACTGCCAAGACTTTGTTCTATTTGTAACTTTCATTGTTGATAGTATGGCTTAGCAGTATGCTGTGAGTCTTAGTACTGAGATATAATGTAACTTCTGTGACAGTAATGTCCATCACTCTGTAGTCATCATTTCCTTACTTCCCCTTGCTGTTGGAGAGTTGAGGAAAGTGTTCATTACATTAGAATTCACTGCTTTTCTTCAGATGTGTAGTATACTTGTATTTAGTGAGAGATTCTAGTATATCTGTACTTCAGAAATTTCTATACCACCCTACATATATTGTAGGTACATAAAGTTCTGTAATCTTTGTGATGTGATGAAATGGAAAGTAAATAGTTGGGAAACAAGGAAATGCTATTTAAGATCTCAGCAGTAGTAGCACTTCTTTGAGAGATAATAATAATTAGTCTTGCTTAAAAAAAAAGAAGTTGTGTACTGGTATGCCTTGGCAAAAAAAAGTTGCTTTTCATACTACTAAGTGGCTACATTTGACAGTGTGGGGAAGCAGTTTTAATTTCATGTGTAGTTGTAGAATAGGTGGTGGTCTTGGAAGGATGCAGGGTAACTATGTAGTTGCTGCAATAATGTCCTTTTGCCCTCTGTCATCTGCTGTGTCTGAGTCAGTGGTTGCTCTTGTTTGCTAGCTGAAGAACTAGAAAAGCTATGCTTCTGTACATGAACATTACAGCCCTCTTAGCCAAACTTCGTTTTCTTTTTCTCTTGGTCAAGTTATTGCATCAGTAAGTCTTTAGCTACTGTGTATGGAGTCACGCTGACGCCAGCTCACTTGCCTCCCGAAGACTCTGAGTACACTGAAAGCACAAATACCAAGGTGGTGATACTGGATGCTGGACGCTTTCAGGTCAGATTCTTTGAACTGATGTCCTGGTTCACTTCTAGATAACTGGAGTGTTCAAAGTTGCCAATTTCAGGTTAACCATTTTTGAATGCTATCTTTTGTGACATACATTGGGCAGACTGATGAAAAAGAAAGAGCTGGTTCATTTCTTGTAAATTTTTTTACCATAAGTTGTAGGTTTCGTGGGTAGATGCATCTTCTAAAATACAGTATACACAAGTATTATTTTGAATATTTATTTATTTATATAGAAAATGATGGCTGAGCGCTCTGGATATGAGAGGCATTTAATTTCTCCAAGTCAGGATCAAGAGTTTGTCCCTTCTAACTGTAAGTTTGAAACTTTCACATTTGTAAGGGGAATGAGGTATTTAAACTTAACCCAATTGCTGCTTTGTCAAATTTCTGGGCTGATAAGTCGCCTGTCAGCAGTGTAAAGCTTCAACAGCTTGATGTGAGCTGCACTTGTTCCTACATATGGATTTCACTGAATTTCTGAAGATGTAAACATAAAGATCTGTCTTTTTCTTACTGGACGTAACATTATGGTCAAAAAGGTCTCTCAAAATTCAGTTTTTTTTTTTTTTTACAAATGTTGCTCTCGGATTTATACCTCCTCATTTTTCTGCTACATGAAATCTGTCCTCCTGTGCTTAGGTGCTTTAAGGCAGGGCCATCTTTAAAATACTGGCTTTACTCTTATGTTATATTTTAAATAGAAAGCATGTGAGCTCAGTTCACCTGGACAGTTTGTGGCTAATCTTCAGAGGAACAGAATCAAGTTTGCAAGACAAATAACTGTAAGCTCTCTGAGTTTGCAGCTTCTTCCATATAAAATACACACTGAATGAAACTTTGAGACCATTCCAGTTATAAATTGAGATCTTCTGGTATTGGTGTTTATAGAGGGCGCGACCCTTGTCTCTGACTTTTTGTAGTGGAGCTGTTGAATAGGTTCAGTTCCACAGCATAGGAAGAACAATTCCATTAATTTATGCAAGCTTTAAAGGCTGATCTGATTTGCAAACTATTTAATTTAATAGGTGGTTCTCCATGTGGTGTGAAGACTTCTCCTTATGCAACACGTACAACGCGAGGAAGAGGAATTACTCAGTTACTGAAAAGTGCATCTGAACTATCCAAGTCTTTCAGTAATTGAAATTTTTTTTTTACATTTGGGATATCTGTAAATTCTAATTTTCCTTGTTTCCTTCAGATAACCAGCAGTTTCTTCAGACTGCAGTTTTTCATCCTCTGTGTAACCCTTGAGAATTCAAGTTCTTGTTAGAAGTATAAAACTATTGACTGGATTTAAAGAAGACAAAAATCCTGTTTATTATCTATAGGAAGACTTGTTTTGAAGGGACCTGACAGTTGCATCCTCTCTAAGTATGGATGCCATACTAGTTCTATTTCTTAACAGGTAGGGTGCAAAGTCAAGGTTGATTAGTCAGTATTATTGGATTAGAATACTTTAGTGGCCAGTGTGACTTTAAGTGCTTAACTTTTGTCTTTAATAATCTTTTCCCCCTCTTCTGCATGTGGAAGATGGAATTTCAATGTATAACAGTCTCTTCCAAAAAAATGATGGAGGTGGACATTGAAGGTACAAAGGGCTGCACATGGGGAACTAAAGGTATAACAGTCAAAGAGTTACTATAATCTGTCAGTTCTAGCCATGAAGGATTTGAGTGGCCATTCAATGCAAAAAAGCAGGCTTTCTGTGAACGTCATGGAAGAAATGTGGTGGCAAATTTATCCTATCTATTAATGTTCTCTTAAAGGCACAGGCACTATAAAATAGGAGCAAATACAATGTAGGTATTTTTTTTCCATTTGCATAAGCTTTCTGTTTAAAAAAAAAAAAAAGCATGCCTCTCAAACTTATAGACTGAAGAGGAGTGTAGGTGTTTTGGATTTTTTTTAAAGGAATATTAAATTCAAACAGATGTGAAATTATATCTACAGATTAATATAAATTTAGGTAGGCTGGGTAGATACCGGTCACAATTATTTGAGGGCACATAAAACCAAGGAGACTGTCTGATGTATCACTAGAAGTTAGACACTTGGAGGCTTTTTCATTTTTTTAATTATTTTTTAGGTGGTCCAAGTCTTGGACTGGTCCCCCAAAACCTGTCTGTCTGAGCCTTGTCCTCAATTGATTCTCAAATAAGAGGGGGTTTTTTGAGTTGTTTCTACATTTTGTTCCAACAAAGGTCCAGTTGTAAAGTGATATTTCCATAGCATCTAACTGTGAGAAGATAGTTATTTCATTCATTATAGAAACTGAAACTCAAGATTAGGTAGTTTTTGATAAGGGGGTGGGAGGGAGGGGCAGGAAGGGAAGAGTTCAACACATTTATGAAGAAACTTGAGCCTGTTGATCAGTATGGTAAGAAGCCCATTGCTGGTGTAGTTGGAAACCTGTTACTGTCACTGTAAGGCCAGTTCTGGCCCTTCTTCCAGTGTTGCAGGATCACTGAACTATTTTGATGCTGCTTACATAATAGTTTGCTTATGTCACTGCATTTTCTTGAACTGTTCTATATTTTCTTCATTTGAGGCTGTTCTTCTACCTGCTAAATGTCACCAGATAAGGGATAATAAACATCTAAGACTGAAATTTACCAATGAAACATCTAATAGTAGGAGTGCCTAGTAGTGGTAAAGTTTCCTCTGCATTGGAATAGCTTTGTTCAAGTTTTAACTTGCTTAACTGACAACCATTGCTGCATTGACACTTCAAAGCATGCAGAACTGTAATCTTTGAATTATTTTCAGATGTTGATGTTACAATTATATTTTCATGTTTCACTTCATAAGAAGAGAATGCATTGTTATTAAAATTTGTTCAGTATCAGTGTAAGTACACAAACTGAAGAACATTTGTTACTGTGATTAAGGTATTCTGTATCTTTAAGGCTGAGATAAAGAGTCTGAGGAGAAATGGAAAAATACAGATGTAGGGTTCCATGGCATGTCTGTACCTTATCACCTGTAACTTAAAATAGTACATAAGCTGTACGTAGCTTACATGCTGTAGGTGGCATAGTGTTAACTTGGGCAGTAACTGTCTTACTGTCATAACCGTCAACTTCAGGTGTGTGTTTGTTTGGTTGGTTTTTTTTGTAGTAAGATCTATATAATGAGAACATGTACACTAACTTGATGCAGCCCATTTAATGCTACTGTTCTGCATGCATTGAGGGGGAGCCTTAACAACTATTGGAGGATGATAGAAAATCCTTCAGTTTTGGAGCTCTGCTTCCCAGGCTGTTTTGCAATTTGAAACTCTTGATTTCTTGAAAAAATAAATTTTGCTTAATAAGCACAATACAGTAATGCTTCTCTTGATGAAAAAATAAAGAGGAGGGAAAGATGGTGATTTTCAACCTTACTAAGTGCAAGTAATAGCACTGGTAAGGCACGGTGGGTCAAAATCAGAACAAAATTCTCCTCCCTGCTTGCATGATGGAATTCTCAAGGGGCAATAAAACCAAGTAAAGGCAAAATGGCTCTTGAGCAGAGTTTGGGTGGTGCAGCCTGGGAGCTTTAAACGTCTACTTTCCACATGGTAAAAAGTTAACAGTAACTTAATACTCTCTGTATGTGGGTTTATAGGTACCATACAAATTGAACTGTCTAAAGAATTGTTTTCGTAAAGCAGACGTGTAACAGATTCTGTCTAGTTTCTGTCCAGCTATTAGTTTAGCTTGCTCAGTCCTGTGATGGTCACAGGTAAAAATCATCCTGGTTTTGCATATACGTTCAGAAGTTAATTGGTATTTTTGCTGCTGTTAGATGAATGGTAGGCAAACTGTTGGATTGTGCATTACTACTCTGTACTATAAAGGTTTTGGCTTGGAGAACAGTTGTCTGAGGGTCATGCAAATTGTCACCACAAGGGACTGTGGTGACAGCTTTGCTGATCTAGCCTATGACATCAGTATATTAACCTGTAATCGCATTCCTTTCCATTCTATTCCAAGTAGTTAAGCGATATTGAAAAATTAAGCACGTTCCTGTAGAGTAAGCAGCCATTGCTGCTTCTGTGTAGTAGAAACTATAAATTTGACTGTTATGCTTTTCTGGCTTGTCCACTTTCTCCTTTCAATAACCTGTAGAAACTACGTGGAAGAAGTTACTATTTGACCACCCACCGTCTCTGCCCTAGCTAAGTATATTAATAATATCGGGTATTCTGATGTAGCATAAATGTCTTAAATATGTTTATATATTTATATGTTTATATACTGTATGTATATGTTCTACATACAGTAATACATCAAAACTAGGTCTCTAATTTGAAATTTATTTTGGAAGGTTGATCTTACCAATAAATACCAAGGTGAAGGACACATTCAATCCTTCAACCTTCTCCTTGTCCTTTATGACCAGCTCCCCATTCCCATTCAGATGTATCTACAGAAGTCCTTCTTGTTGGCCTTCATGTGCTTCATCAGATTTAACTTTGCATGGCCTTTGGCTTTCCTAACCCTACTCCTGCAGCATCTCTGTATTTCTCCTAAATCACTTGGCCCTGCTGCTGCCTCCTGTGTATTCTCTCGTTTATGTCTTGAGTTTGGTCTGGAGCTCTTTGGTCAACATCTGCTTGTTTTCCTGTTCATCTTGAAAAATCAACAGGCTTGCTAAACCTCTCTTCAGGACTACATGCCGTGGGATTCTTCCAAGCAGATCTCTGAACAAGGCCAAAGACTGGTCTCCTGAAGTCCAGGGTTGTGATCCTGCTTTCTGCCTTTTTCCTTACACTTAGGATTCCAAACTCCACTATCTCACGGTTACTGAAGCTAAGTTTGTCATCACATCCCTGACCACTTATTTTTGGTTGTAAGAATGAGGTCCAGCAGAGAGCACCTTCCCTCTAGTTCTTTGGTTACTTGTAGTAGGAGTGTCAGGCTTCTTACAGTTGTGTGGAGTCCTTGTGTACTTCCTCCTGATAAGGCTGTCTACAGCAGACATCCTAGAATGTCACCCATGTTAGTCTACCCTCAAGAGCTCCTGACTGGCTGATTGTCCATCATCTTCAAGTGGAGCTCTGTGCATTCCAACTGCTTCCTCAAATAAAGCTTTCTCTCCTCTTAGGTGAGAGAAAACAAGATGGACAGTAAGTGATGTGTGAATGACCTGGTAATCTCTATTTCTGTGTCTAGTGATTAATCTTTATTACATCTTTAGCAATATGTCAGTCATCAATCTCAGAAGGAAAGCAGTAATTTGATGGGGATTTTCTGTGTGGAGTGTCTTTTTGGGTGTTGGATTTTGCTGTTGGTGTGAATGTCAGACTGGAGAAAGCAGTTGATACTTGCTCCACCAGGTCTGTTCTTTGCCAGCTACCTAGAGTGAGGTCTCTGAGTCATACCCAGATGCAAAACTTGCTTCCACTTCAGGGACTTTGCATCTTGAGCCATCAGAGTCAGATGGTGTTGTGCAGGAGGTCAGAGTTTTCCAACTAAAAATGTGTTTTGGGTAAATGAAAACCTGTATTCAAGGAAGCCCTGTCTGGATTTCATTGCAAAATAACTGTTTTCTGTTCATGATGTTTTGGTTTTTTACCTGCATAAATAACACAGATGGGCTGTGCTTTTTGACCTGTTAGTTGAATTAAAAAGTGCTAATCCTTTCCTCTCACAAGATGTCAACCTTTTCTCGGAAGTTAAATGACAAGTGTATGTGTGAAACTGACCTTTTAATTTCTGGTTGGTTGATAGAGGTAACTGCTGACTGTAAAGGCTTTATCAACATCTTTGCATTTGGCAGATTAAATGTATGGGGCAGAGGAGTAACAAGTTCATTACCTAGTTTCTGCTCTCTTGATGTCTTCTGCAGGACTATCATCCCTCACTTTACCTTAGAATGAGCTGACAATTTTTATTGCAATGATTCGGTAAAATGAAGAACTTGGCAAATACTTCTATTAGTCTAACCCTGCATTATCTCTCTTCCCTCATCTTTCCCTATTCTGTCTTAGAAGCACCCACAAGCTTTTCTAATTCCCATTTTCAGATAATTTCCCTCCCTCCCTAGTGAACAGGTGAAATGCAGGAGAGAGAAGTTCCAAATTCCCTTCTGTTGTGCTATAACAAATTTAGTACTAGTTTTCGACGCATCAAGAATTAATCTTGATGGCTTGCTCATTGTACTGTGAACTTTTTCAGATAGAAGACTGCCTTGGTGTCTTTCCTGCAACAGTTGATGCAAATAAATAGAAAAGTAGTGCTGTTACTCTAGCAACAAGAATTGTGAGATAGTTAACTCTTGTCTGTCTGATCAGTTCTGAGTTGTTCACTGTACTGAATCTTGAAATAAGCAGTGGCAGTGCCAGCTTTTGTGTCTCTGTAATACTGGAAATATTTCTCAAAATCCTGAGAAGAGTGAAGAAGGCAGTGAGAGTAGACCTTTGGAGTTATGTGGGAAATGATAGGGATAGAATCCCTGGGGGGCAGTTCTGAAGAATATGGGAGTTCATTAAGGCTGTCAGTTCATTAAAAACAGCAGCTTCCAAATGCAGTAACAGTCCAGGAATCCAGGTATGTTGATCGGGGGACTGTCCTCTCTTTACAGAGAGCTCATGGCTGCACCCCAGTCATAGTGCAGGATAAGGGAGATAGAAGCAGCTGTGGGCTACAAAGGGAGAATCCGTAAACACTGGCCAGGCCTCTAAGGATGGTGTTTGGAAAGTCAAAGCTCACCTAGAGTTGATGCTTGCAAGGGATGAAGGTCAGCAAGAACAACCTTTATGACTTTGTTAGCGGTAAAAGGCTGAACAATGAAAAAGTGATCCTGTTGCTGCATGGTGTGATTTAGTAACACAGCTGCAGTAACACGGGTAAGGCTGAGGTGCTCAGTACCACCTTTGTGGTTTTTCCTAAGAAGGTTTCTCAGATCTCTATATTCAAGAAGGGTTCAGGGAGGAGAACACCTGCAGTGGTTGAAGAGCAAGTCAGGTATCAGCTGGAAGTTGTAGACCCATACAAGTCACAGAATGGTAGGGTCTGGAAGGGATCTCTGGAGATCTAGTCCAACTCCCCTGACAAAGCAGGGTCACCTAGGGCAGGTTGCATGGGAACATGTCTAGGCAGGTTTTGGAAGTGTTGAGAGGAGACTCCACAATCTCATGGGCAGCCTGGTTCAGTATTCATGGCACTCTCACAGTAAAGAAGTTTTTCTTTGTTTGCCTGAAACTTCATGTGTTCCAGTTTGTGTGCACTGCTGCTTGTACTATCACTGGGCACCACTGAAAAGAGTCTGGCCTCATTCTCTTGACACCCACCCTTCAGATATTTATAATAATTGATAAGACTTCCTCTCAAATTTCTCTTGTCCAGGCTAAACAGATGCAGGTCTCTCAGTCTTTCCTCATAAGAGAGATGCTCCAGTCTCCTCCTCATCTTTGTAGCCTTCTCATGGACTCTACCTGCAGTGGTTCCTTGTCTCTCTTGAACTGGGGAGCCCAGAATTGGACTAGGTACTTAAGATGTGGCCTCACTAGGGCAGATGAGAGGGGGAGGAGACACTTCCTCAACCTGCTGGTCACATTGTTCTTAATGCATGCCTGGATACCTTGGCTGCAGAGAGCACATTGCTGGTTCATGGTTGACTTGTTGTCCACCAGCACTCCCAAGTTCTTTATGGAGCTCCTTTCCAGCAGGTCAGCCTGTACTGGAGCAAAGTCCATAGAGCCAGATAGGCTGCACCTGAGGATGCTGAGAAACCTGTCTGATACCTTTTCAACCCTGTTCTCTCACCTTTGAGAGCTCACAGAAGAGCACAGAAAGTCCATAGCTGTGGAAGGTAAATATTGCACCCATCTGTCAAAAGGACAATCTAGGAAACACTAGGCTTCTCAGCTCTGCTGGACTCCTTGGAAAAAAGGGAGCGAATCCTCTGGGAACATGCTTTTGGGTATGTGAAGGTGAAGAGCAGGTTTAGAAATGGCCAGCATAGATTTGCCAAGGGTAAGTCATGCCTTACCCAGCCTGGTGTGTTTCCATGATAGGTTTGTGAATTAAGGAGGAGCAATAGCAGTCAGTAGCAACTTCAGCAAGGTTTTCAGCACAGTATCTCACAGTATGCTTGTATCCAAGTTGAGATGTTACATTTTAGATAGGTGGACAACCAGATGGCTAAAAACCTGGTCATGGAGACCAGTACCAAGTGGAATACTGGATAATTCTGTAGTATGGCCTGTTTAGTGTCTTTAGCAGTGATCTGGAGGTGAAGTGCACTCTTGCCTGAAGAAAAGGGGGGGGGTGGGGGGGAGGAGGAGGGGAAGGACACCACAACCGAAAAAAACCCAACTTCTATATCTTGTGGCTAGTTTCTTCAGATATCAATGCAGATTTTTCTAATCTGCATTTTTCTTTACATGTAAAAATGACCAATGTGCAAGTGTTGCTTAAAGATCTCAGCTGACAAGCAGCAATTAAGCTTCACATATCCTAAGACT
This sequence comes from Megaceryle torquata, assembly GCA_024611175.1. Taxonomy (NCBI): domain Eukaryota; kingdom Metazoa; phylum Chordata; class Aves; order Coraciiformes; family Cerylidae; genus Megaceryle; species Megaceryle torquata. Next base: position 55,035 of record JANIJG010000432.1, on the reverse strand, counting down.
AAAGAGCCTGACCTAGGTAGCACAGTGTTAAAATGGTTTAGAGGCCAGAGTGAGTTTCTGGCCATACACACTTCTGTAATTGTCCTTTTCCTAGTCTTTCCTGTTAAGATCTTTGAGAATCCACACTATTATCCCACAGCAGAAGCCCTCTTCAGCCCTGGGGTATTGGTGTTTGGGAGGGATTGTGCAGTGCTGACTAATGCTGGTAACATTTATAAATAATAGCTTTTGTTTCATAATAAAAACCAGTTACCATGCTAAATAGATAATTCCTACTATATTGTATGTTATAAAAGAGAACAAAATACATATCAGGGCTGTTTCTGAGCTATGCACCTCACGTTTTTTTATCTGCCTTCAGCTTCTGTATGCAAAATTCTTTTTGAGTCATCCATTTTTTTGCTGTGCTTGTCGTGCTTCTGAACTAAGAGGAGGAACAGGTCCTCAGAATGTCTTGCTGAGTTGCATTTCAGGTTGCTCGTTGCCAGACCAATTTGGGTTTGTGTGTACTTTGTAAAGAACTCTGAGGGTTGTTCTTTGCAGTTGTTATTAGTATAAATAATTGTATTTTAAGTACCACATAAAACAAAGGCAACCAGAAAGCAAGCCAAAATTCTGCCGTCTCATTTGTGTAGTTGGTAATCTAGAAAGTGCTGCCTGCATGTAGGAGGATTGCTGGTTCTTCTTTCAAGTTACAGTTTAGATTTTTCTTACAGATTTAAAAGTAACTACTTGGGGGTAGGGGGCATGTGGGAGGCAGTGCACTAAGTTTCTGAATCTCCTGGAATTGATGATGCAACTGAGAGCGCTGAAAAGATAAATATTGTAGTGTAAAAAAACACCACCACCGCCAACAAAACCACAAAAAAAAAAAACCAAACCAACCAATCAAAACCAAACAAAACCTAACAACCCAACCACAAAATAAACAGCTCTTAATTAGCTTTAATACCATATTGACAGTCTTTTGGACAAAGACAGTCCATTCTCTTCCAAAGATAAGCTACTAGTGATGGGAGTTCTCTCCACATTTGCACATATTTTGCACATGGAGCACTTCTGATTAAATTATTACAATTTTGAAGAAAAAGGTACTTTTCTTTCTTCCACACTTCCTCCCTTCCCTTTTCTTTTTTTTTTCTGCTGCTTATAAAAGATATGCATGCCCTGCACATGCTCTTGTACTATCACTTTTTGAGAAGCAGCAGGAGCTATGGATGCATGATTTGAAATCATGCAATGCATATGTTGCATGTGTTGCTAATGCAACAATCAAGAGGAAAGAATAAAGTAATGAAAATTAGTATTTAGGAACTCTCTGAGCTGGAACTTGTAAGTTCGGGAATCTGACAGTTTATAGGCTGACTGTTTCTGGATCTTATCAGCTGCCATTACAAATTTATCAAACATCTTACCTTATCCATGCCATTAGTACACATTGTTGTTCCAAAGAGGATGCTTTGGTCATCTGTGATTATTTTTTCTCCATATTTTTATTTCCATGTGCATGTATAATATATACAAAAAAATACATTTAATAAAATATGCAGACTTAAGCTGATTTTTTTTAAGGATAAAAAAAGTTTCTATACTGAACAAAGTTGTAGGCTGTGCCACTTGCATAATACACCAAACAAGACCACCCTTCCTCGATGACTTGCAGGTGGTGACCTTGAAACTTTCTGTGAATCTGGGGGTACAGCAGCAACTCTCTTCTCGCAATAGACCTGACTGGAATCTTTTTTCAGAAGGGGGGAAGTATAGAAGACTGGTTATTTTGCGATGACTGGGTGAAACAGTGCTGCACGTGCATTTTGCTGCTATGAGGTTTTGTATTAGTACTTACTGTACATTAAGTATCTCTTTCCAGGGAAATAGAAATATTCTTTCCCAGAATTGAAGGCAGAGCCATTAGCTTTCATTTTCTTATTCTGAGGAACCTTCTTGCAGTAAGAAAGTGGGATTGATTTATTTTCTGGGGTGGTGTCTGTGCCATGTGAAAATCCTGAAGCTGGCATTGGCCTCCTGCTTGCTTCATTCATTTTCACCATCATCCTCTGCTCTCTGATTCCTCGTAGGTGTTTCCTTGTAATGTTCATTTCTATCCTCTTGCTCCCTAAAACATTGTTCAGGAGTAGAGATGTTAATTAAAAGCAGCTAGAAGTTTTACTTAAGAGATTTTGTGTTAGAGGAGTCTAAACCTCTTCTAAGCTGAGCTGGAAGTGTACCAAACTGAATTCTATAAATTGCCTTGCTGGTCATGCAGGAGGGCCACAAGCTTCTTCCCCCTCTGCCACGTACGTAGAGAAAGGGTGATGGGTGTATCTTTTCTCATCCCACTTTTTTTCCAGTGGTCCACTTCCCTCATGAGCATAAACAAAAGATTTTTATTTTGCAGTAATAAATCTGAATATAGAGCCTCGTGGTAATTTAGGCAAGCAAGGACAGACACAGCTATAGGGACCCAAAGAAATGAGAAACAGTGGCTTTGCTTATCAAGTAGCTGTGCATGCTTGACAATCTTGGGCTTGCTAATTCAGTTTGAAGGTTGGGATTCTACCCAGAGACCACAAAGGTGACTGGTCATACTGGGCATATTCCATGAGAAGAAATAGGAGCCACTAGAGTAGAAACTGAAAGGAGAAAGCAGTGCACGCTTTCCTTGATTTTTCCTTTTTCTCCTGTGCTTTCTACTGCATATGTTGATGCCAGAGGAAGAATGTGAACCTTTCTTCTGTTCCATTCACATCTCTAGAAAAAGGTACTTACGTCATCTCATAGTCCTTGTCCTTGTCTGCCCGACAGCAGCAGCAATAGGCTAAAATACCAATCAGTACAATTGCAGCAATAGCTCCACCAATGATGCCAGCATAAAAAGCTATGTTCATGGATGCTATACAGGAAGAGAAGAATTAGCCTGTTGCAGTGTGAATGATATCAAATGCACTTGGTACAATCACTGGAATTCAGATCCCACCACCAGATACCAGATCACACTACTCGATCCAGACCGAGTAGAAGCCACATAAATTTAACTACAGCAACTGGAATCAAATCTGGACAGGGTAGCTGATAAGTCTGCAAGAATAACTAGTGATAAGGAGGTGCCCCTGGATCTGAACAACTGCTGTAGTTTGTTGGTACAGTTTAGTTTCACACTTTGAGGGCTCAGGCCCATCTCACTCTACACAATTTATGTCACCCATGAACTAATCCTGCGTGCTCTGTTACCATGTAAACCAATGCATAGAATCTGTCCTAAAGGTTAAAAAAAAAAAGTGTGCTTTTTTTTTTTTTTAAACAGAATTTTATATTCTGTCTTCACTGCTTTCATGAATCCTTTTGACATTTAGCTAGGATACTTTTTCTGGTACTACTGTTCTAGTAAGCAACCCCATCTCTTACGTGGCACAACGCTGACTGTCATGTTGCAAAATTCCTTTCCCACAGTGTTTGTTGAAGTGCAGATGTAAAAGCCAGAGGTGTCTGCTGAGATGTTCTTCAGAGTTATTTGTTCCCCTGTTACGAAACAGAAATTCGGTCCAAAAAAGAAAAAAATTAAAGCAGGGAAGCAAGTGGGGACAGCAGCCCTTCAATTCCAGCTCAGGGTAAGTGGGAGTGTTGAGAGGTTATTAAAGCTGATGGATTGCTCTGTCTTGCTTGGGAGCTGCCATGCTAGTCGCTAGGTTTTAGTGTGATTTGTGGGAGGACAAACGGAAGTGTGCTGTTTTGATTACAGGGAACACGTGGCATTTGAACATTCCTTTCAGAAAGAAAATTGTAGGTGGAGGGTAAAGAAGTATGTGTGCTGAGTAGAAACACTTTTGTGTTGGATTTTGCAGAGAATTGCAAGATGGCCCAAACTAGCATCTGGCTTTGAGAACTGTCTTGTAAAACAAAAAGTTCTTAAATCCTCCAACTTTTAGGATTTCAGATCTGAATTATTTAGCAGGGAGGGAAGTAGTTTTCTAGTCTGGGAGGGGCCATGACAGGCTGCAAAAATAAACGAATTAGAAAGAAACGCAGTGACATGGAATCACTGTGTGATACCAGTGTTTTCCGTCTAACCTAACAGAGCTCACAACCATATGCTCAGGCTTAGCTCTGTCCACTCAAGCAGTCCATTTGTGTTTGTTACATCTCTAGCTGACATTTGTAGGCGTAGTACATGTTTTTTGCTTGTGATCTACTGATAAGGGTCCAGCTCCTTGTTCTAAAATCAAAAGGTTTGGAATATTTTTCAGTAACTTCCCTGTTTTATTCCCTGGGATCTCACTTCTTTCTAGCCCCCTCATGGGACTGTGGCTCTGTTTAGCCTCTGCTGGCGCCTAGTGCCAAATAGTAAAAGAGCATGCAAACCAGAAATAACAGACTGCATGCTTGATTTTTGATTTTTTTTTTAAAGTCTCACATACTGTCCGTGTTTGTTTATTTTTTGTTTCTTTGTTTTGTTGTGGGGTTTTTTTTAGTGTGATGTTTATAGCTGTCAGAGTTGAAGTTATCAGACTGTAAATCATCCCATATTAAATAAAAAATAATTGACCGGTGAGTTAAATTGGCAAAAATGTGGGTCAGATACTATGAATTTTGGAGTGTTTCCTAAGGGGATTCTGCATATGCTGCAGCACTGGGACTTGCTCAGCGCAGGTACTTAGCAGAGGAAGGAATTGCTTGTAGTGACAGTAGGACATCCAGCAAGCTTGGGGCAGAAGGGGTCAGTTGGCCCATTATTTGGACATCGGTGCTCTGATGAAAACAGAAGTGAGGTGGAGATGAATCAGAAGAGACTCCTGTGCCAGGGAAGAAGAGGACCACGGCAGAAGCAGGCAGGCAACTGCTGCTACGAGACAACTCCCGGTATGTTCAGGGCTGTCTGTGATGCGCTGGCACCACTTAGTGGCCAGTCAAATCAATAAGGTTTGTGTCCCTGGTGATATTTCATCTTTTGCATAATTTATGTAAAATCAGCTAGTAAGTGTTGAATATCCTGTTGAGTCTGATCATACTTATTTTGCATACATAGCGATGCTATAGTAAGTTAAACAAGGATAGGTAGGTTCAGATACTCAGTCTTTCTGGAGCTGAATATACCCAGAAGAAACATAGTTGTTGAAATGAAAAAGTCTGATGACTCTGTGACTACTACACTTCAAAGAGCATTAAAAGCTCATTTCTATGTGAATAGTTCTACCAAAGGTCCTATCATGGAAATTCAGTTCCTTTTTTTTCCAGATTCTGACTTAAAATGAAAGCAAATAAAATACTGGGGCCTATGTGACAGTCCAGAAGAACCAGAAGCTTCTTTTACGCTGGTGTAATTTGTACCACCTTCCTGTAGGTGAGGAGTTATCTCTGGAAGAAAAGCAGCTTCCAGAGCCAACTTTAATGTGCCTTCACCCCAGAAAGCAACCTGGTAATTGTTGAGCAAAGCCCATATTAGTCCTCATGTTATGTCCCGCTTAAGCCTAGCAATTGGGAAGTAATTGCTGGCTGCTTCCAGAGTGAGCCAGCTTTATCAACAGGTGGGAGCTCAAGTGAAAAATCTTACTGACCATTGTTACTTCAGGTAACAGTCCTTTTCCCTTGATAAGGGAGTTACTACGGAGTCTGTCTTGTACCAAAAGGACAACCTTTCGGAATACTTGTCGGAGAACTCCCTAGGAAAATCTTTTACGTATGTTTTTGTATTTGCATTCAAAATATTTCCAATCTTGATTTACAGAGACCTCAAGAGTTGATGTGTTTGAATTTCCCATACCTTCTGTGGTTTGTAGTACACGGGGCTCATTCTGTACATTGAAGCTTTGCCACGTGTATCTGGGCTTTGGGGAGCCCTCATGAGAAATGCAAGTCAGATTGATTGTCTGTCCGTATTCTGCTTTCCCCAAAATATTGCATTCTGGCTTGGATGGTGCAACTGTAGGAAGAAGAAAGGAAGGAATTACATTAATCAGAAGTACTTTTATGTTTCAACCTATCTCCTGCACTAGTGGGTTTTATTCTTGCTAAACAGAGGCTGGTCTCACACCTACCACCTTCTTCTCAAATGAACTGGAATGAATTTGTCTCTTAATTTGTTTCTCCTTTCTTGGCACTGATCAGCCAAGAAGGAACTGTAAGATGCTTTTGGGAATACATCTAATAGTGCTGGGTAACTCATCCTTTGACAACAGGAGTGCAACAAGCCACAGGGGAAATGAGGAATGCACTGTGATGAGGCAAGAGTTATTAGGAAAGTGAAATATACAACTCTAAAAACTACCTTCTACAGTCAGGTATCCAATCTAGTTCCATAGTAGTAGAAGACCAAAGACAGAATTGTGGATGATGACTTCCTGGGAAAGTTTTTTATTCTGTTAGAAAATCTGTTGTCTAAACAATGTAGATATTAGAGATAGGGCAATATTTTATCTAATGGATCTGGTGTTGCCTCTGTTGTACTCACCAAGGACCAAAAGAGTCATGGTTTCAGACTTCCTGGGGGGGTCATTTCTCAGACGAACAGTGCATGCGTATGTCCCGTTGTCTTCCATGGTCACTGCGCTGATGGTGATACTGATATCCCCCATGTTTACATCGCCAAGAAACCGTATACGGTTTTCATAGCCCTTACCATACTGTACAAGTCCATCAAAGTACCTGTTGACTGCATCATTCTGATGGAGAGGGAGGTAAAATGATCAATCTTAGTTTCTTCTATGTCAGTCTCTTTAAGTTAATGGATTAGCTCTCTCTTAAGAGAAGAGCAGCTTGGAAAAGGGCCTTAAACTGCCCCAGTTTGCTAAATAGCCACGAAAAACATAGACAAAAGGGTCTGGGTTTCTGTCTGGAATCGCCTTCTACTACCTTATCTGAAGTCAGTGACTACTGATTTCTTTCACTTGGGTTTAGTCACCTTTCCTTTCCATGACAAGACACTATGAGACTTGTCTGAGATCCATATATCAATCAGATTCCATCTATGATTACACAAACTCCCTTGCTTTCTTCCAGTAAGGATCTTCAGAGAATAAGCCCTTGGCAGTTACTGCAAGATCTCCAAAGCTGCTTCTCCTCTCACTAATTCCCAAGAAGTCAACTTGAGAGGTCTCTCTACCTTCAGATATTCCATATGAATGGAGGAGACCTCAAGAATCTCTCTATGTACTATTATGATCAACTTAAAACTTTTTATATTGTATCAAAGATATGTATATCTATATAAACACACATATAATACATATATTTAAAAATATATGTATCTTTTTATAAAGTATGTGTGTCTTTCACATACTTTAATAGATGACAACCCACAGTACATACAGTGATGTATGATCAATACACAGTTGCAAGACCAAGAGAGAGGAAAGAAAAGGGTAGGGCTCATCTAATATCATGCAATAGATTTGGGATAAATTGCATCTAGAATCAATTTCTGTTTGCACAGTTCTGAGATTAAAGGAAGTCTTGAAGGAAGCTTTTTCTTCCAAGACATATTCCCACCCACAGTCCTGCTTCCATCTTTCCTCCCGCCTTGCTCTTCGGTGCCCTATCATATGTTTCTTTATGCAGCTTGATTTACCGGACTGTTGATTTTGTTCCAGACAACAATGTCTCCTGAGTCAAGAGAAGCCTGTGTTTTAAAATGACAGTGGAGAGTAGCGTTGTTCCCTCGTGCCACCTTTATTTCCTTGTTAGGTGCTTCCACGGTGAGGGCGTGAGCAGTCACCAGAACTAGGAAAAGAATAAATTCTACAGTCAAAATTAATGACATCTGGATTCTACGTTTTGTCTCTTTGGCTTTCTTATATGCCATAACAACCCCACATCCCCTCCTGTCATCCATGACATTCCCCACGAGCAAGACGGAATGTATGCTGTAGCAAATAGACTAGAGGAAGCTGCTGCACAAGGTGGCTAAGAAAGAAACTCTACTTTCCTTTCCTTGTTTCCCTCCTCTTTACCTGGAGGTACATTGCCATGGAGTTTATAAAGATGTATTTATTTTTTTCTGAGCCTTCTTTCAGTATGATTGACATCCTTTGACAGTTCTAAATGTACAGAGGGAGACAGATAAACAGATAATACAAATGCATCAGCAGTTTTAAGGAGTCAGTCTAAACTAACAAATTGATATTGTCAAATTTCAGGGATCAGAAAACTGAATAACTTGCCTCACTCCAAGTCCATCCTTCTGACACTTTGTACTAGGGAATCAAAACATGTTCATATCATGCCCTGAAAAGAGAAAAACCTAGAAAAGCAAAGAGCTTGAAAGAAATAAGAGAATAATAGGTACTAGTTTTTAAAAATTAGCAGGGTAGTAGCTGTTTTCTCCAAGAACTGTAGCTTGTGCTTGTGAAGAACAGGAATAGCCAAGAGTTGAATAAACCAGAAATCCCTCTGTGCCCTGATGAAGTGTGCAGAGTGCAGTGTAGGTGTTTCTTGTACATTGTATTCCATTTGACTTGATGCTTAATTCATCATACCCAAGCATTAGCCAGTGGCAGGTCTTAGTTACTCTCCGAATTGGGCTGGAGGTTTACCTCTGCCCCGACATAGATGACCTGCATGCCTGTGGGAACCTATGTTTAAAACCACCTGCTTCTCCTTACAGTTTGCATGTTGCTTGGTTTTGTTTTCTTTGCAGCACCAAACTGAATAATTTGAAAAAAAATTAAGTCTGAAGTCGGTTAGAGAGAGTTCAGGGAGGCAGTAGAGAGTGTGCTGCTCCGAGGCATTCCCATGGCAAACAGGAACATGGTCCAGTAAGGAGGAAAGTGGAGGAGTGCAGAAATCTATGCTCTCCCCAAGAAGGACATGCTGTGTGTGGTGGTGAAGGTTTGCTTCCAGAAGAAACAGGCTGAGTCAGTGTTCCCCAGAGAGGATTTGACTGAAAAGCTGCTAACAAGCATTGGATCCTAGTTCTGCTGTATCTCTGTCCATATTAGATCCATCAGGAAGTGTCATAGTGTAAGGGAGAGAGCAAAGGATGTCTAGATTCTGCCTTGAGTTGCAAACTGATTGTAAATACATGTGTTTTTAGACAGGAAAAAAAAACCTCAGACGTATGCATCAGGTCACTGAAAGTGAGCCATGGGAAAGTTGAGCACTGCCAGATCTTTGACTATAGCAGCAGGGAATAAGGTCCCTCAGAAAATAACAGCATAGGGATGCAAAAGCTTTTGTTGTCACTGCACTAGGAACCTGCTGGTAGCAATTTGGGTACTTGCACAGGGTAATGTGACAGTTGGCATGAGGATCTGCTCCCATGTGGGAGAGGCAAAGGCTTCTGTAACAGGTTCATGGATCCAGTCTGTTCTCCATAGCAAATGGCCTTTCAAGTTTCTTCTTGGAAAGGGTCTATACTTGTAGAACTGCTGCATCTTCCCTCTCCTGAAAAGAAGTTGGATGGGAATTTTCACAGCAGCCAAACCATTCCGTCCCCTGCACCCCTCTTTCCTCACTGCCAAGCAGGGGTGCCCTCCCTTGCACAGCTGTCTTCAGAAACAGCTTCAGACATTTTCAGCAGGAGTGCAAAGATGGCCTTCTGTGCTTGTTAGCATGCTGGAGAGAAAAGGCAGCCAAGGGTCTAGAGCAGGAGGGTTCTAGCTGAAGTTCTGATCTTTCTGCATTCCCCATCTCATAACTGAGTTGTTCTGTGGTCTGCACAGTTCATTAGTTAAGCGTGAGGTTTGGTCTCTTCCTCTGTGACATGGCGGTTGTGGTTTCTCTTCTCTAAGGCATTAATTGATTTATGGCTGCTGACAGCTATGAGAAAGAAACCAGCAGGGCAAAGTACTTCTAGCATGGTTTTATTGCAGGCACTCCCAGGTTTTACCCTGCTCTGGAGCAGCCAGTACAAGGGGAATGCTTGCATAGCCCCAGGGTTCTTTCTGACTCTGTTTTTCATCCTGCCCTCTGTCTGAGAGACACCTATGAAATCTTTCTCATTGCCTGTCTCAGACTGGACAGGCACTTTCCTACTTTTAGGTGAAAAGCACCACCACCTGTATTAGGATGTGGAACAAAACCTATTTCCTGTCACAAAGAATCTGGTTCCACCACACCAGGGTTCAAGGACAGGTCATTAACTCCACCCCAAGGCAGAGATTATCCAACCCTAAGGCTCCCCCTTACAAGTGCTTTTACTTCTTCCAACTGCGTGACTCAAATCTTAAAATAAATGAGATCTATCTCTGTTTTTTTTTTTCCAAACACATCTTTCGTTCAGCTATTCCTCAACTCTGACTGAACACAGTATACAATAAACACAGCCCCTAAGAGGCGAGACTGCTTATTCATCCATTGCTGTCACCCTAATGCAAAATTCTGATGCTCTCCTGTCTTTAACCCACCACATCTCCTTGTTACTCCGGCTCCTTCTGGCTCTCAGGGAAAGAAGCTTCATGGTTTTATTCTGGGGTGCCATTTGCTGATGCAAATTTCCTCCTTCCCCCTTCTCAGCACATTTCACTTCTTCACAAAGTCACCAACAGCCAGTTAGTCACAGTCAGCATATCTGAAAATTGGGGTTTATTCCTCAGGTTGCTTGTTGTTTTGTTTTGTTTTTTTCTGAGAAAAAGCAATCTATTCAAAGTATGGCTGAGGGGAGGGGAAGGCCAATTCTGAAAAAACCTCAGAAAAGGAGAGAGGATGAACAGCCTACATAGGAATAGAGGAATGGCGTCACCTAGATTTAAGCCTTAGAATTATTTTTTCTGTGTGTTATACCAATTGATTTTTAATGAATTGAGAAAGGTTTAACTTAAACATTTGTGCTTGTACAGAGGAAGAAGAAAATCAAACTAATGTCTTTTTGCATTCCTTACAGAGTAAGTATTAATCAAAACAAAAGGCACTTCATAGAGCTGGAAACAATTAGAGGAATATTTTGTCTGCTGAAAAAAATGGAGATTATGATCAAGTAAGATTATTACCGCTGATTCTTCTTGGTAGATTTGGCTAGTGAGAAGAGTAGGAAAAGCAGAAATGTTTTAGTTCACTTTTACAAGGAAATGCTCCAACACTTAATTCCTCAATACTTTACCTTAGAATTTAACTGAAATTTAATTCCAGAGTCGGAGAGGGGAAAACTCTTAAATGAGAAAATTGCAGTAAAAGTAAATATTTTGTTTGATCAGAATGACCATTTGGTGCTTTTCCTTCAGCAAGAAGTTCACATAACTGCAGTGAAAAGCTGTACAGCAGAAGTCAGTCTGTGCTGAGATCTTGATGCAGCTCATTCAAGGCAGCTCTTGTCATCCCAACACTACACTGCCTTGTGCTGAGCAGTTTCTCCACTCTGGAGCAGTGCAGTAATCTACTATGCCTTCTCCAAAAGTTTTTCACATGCCAGTATTTTAAGACTAAATTATTACCATTTGAGTCCTGCCCAAACAGGCAAAATGAGCTTCACTCAACATACATATTTCTCCTCTGAAATATTTCCCATCTATAATTTGGACAACATGAATGGTGAGAATAATGAAAAAGGAGAATGAATACCAATGGCATTACACAATTTACGTAATGATCATCAGGTCACATTTGTTGCATATAGTTCACATCCGTTTTTTCTGGTTACATTAAACTTTGTGAATTTCCTTCTTGTGGGTCTTATTGTTGAAGTGATTTTGTTTTGTTTTTCTTAAAAAAACCCAAAACCCAGGCAATTCCCATCTTCATAGCTTTGTTTGAAGCCTGGAAGAAGGTGTAAGGGCATTGGTATAAGAAGAGATAGGTCAAAACACAGTGGAACTGAGACTGCTGGCTCTGCAAGGCAGGATGAGAAAGCACAAGCCTGCGATGAAGGCCAAGGGCAAGCTGGCTGATTTGTACGTGTTAGTAGGGATCGTTGTGCATCTCCTTAATGTGAATAATATCTAGGGATGACAAGTTGGATTGGAGTACCTATAAACATTAGGATTTAGACTTGGAGACATAAGGTACATGCAGATTTATGCAAAAAAAGAATAAAATCCAAGGACTTTTCCACTTCAGCTGAGGAAGTTCCTTCTTCAGAGATAAACATTGTATTTAATGGAAGCCATTAAAGCAATCTTTAAATATATTTTTCAGCCTCACGAAGAAGAGCATTATTTTCCTGTTTTTAACACTGTCTTGCAGCTTTAGGAGATGCCTGTGAGCCGGGACCTTCAGCACAGAGCTGCTAAACACACCTGCCTGATCATAAACATGAAGGTGCTTTAGCTAAACAAAAGAGAAACGCACAAAGTCCATTAGAATACTCAGACTTTGCAGTGTTGTTTCCTTCTACCCAGCCCTTGAGGACATAACAAAATTAGTACTCACTTGCACCAAAAATCAGCCAAAGCATTTTCATTGCCATCTTCCTCCTCTCTCCTTTGTTTCACTCCAAGATGCTCTTCCTTGTAATCTCTAGGTGGCTGGGTAATTGGCTTTAGCTGAAGGGCTGCTCCACAGTGGCATTGCAGTTTCACTTTCTTAGACTCTTTTAAAGCGCTTCTTTGCCAGTCTGCCACTCCCATCCCAGCCAGAGTGACAGCCACATCACCAGTAGGCTTCGACATCACTTGCTGCTCTCTGCTTGGGGGCAGAGAGGAAACTTGTGAACACCTTCCCCAGTTGTGAACTTTATTCCCCAATTAAATTGCCTTTCCCAGTTTCTTCTAACGCACAGGTCCACAAAGCAAGAGAAGAGGCAAAACAAAGGGTGTGGTGACTGGGAGTGTGCAGTACAACTGAATGCATATGATGACCTGTAACTAGGAGAGGATAAGCCTCATTCATCTTAAATATTTATTTAGGTAAGCCTAGGGCCAGAGTTAAAAAGGTATTGAAGTGTTTCACAATGCAGGCAACTGTCCACATCCAGGCTTTAAGGAACTGAAGTGCTTAACTCCACGTAGATTAAATACCTGTAAGAACATGCAATTTGTGAGAATTATTATCTAAATACATGAGATGCATCTCAGCCAGGTTCTTATGCTCTCTATGCCTTCTGTTCTACTGTCCCAGTGTGTGGCTGGCACAACAGCAGTGCGTCCCAAAGGTACTTTCTACCTTTGCACTGTTAGATAAACCAATCAGGGGCTTGTAGACATCTCCATTGAGGCATGCGCAAAGTCCAGCCACTGCTCACATATTCTGGATGGGCACTTAGCACAAATAATTGCTACTATAATTGACTGAAGAATAAAAGGAGGATTGATGGCAGCTCAGGCAAGTACTGGACATTACATTTCATTGAGTGCAGCTGGCTAGCATGTCTTTTCAACTCTTCACTGCCAATAGGCAGCAAGGGATGCTTCCATCTCATCTATGCTCTATTTCTAGCCATTTGAGAGACAAAGTCACTTTTAAGGTGTGAGTGATCATTTTAGGTCTCTTAGATGAGGACTTTGTGTTTTCAGACATTATTTTCAGATTAAATTAATCATACAATGCAGTGATCATACTGATCAACTCTGTTTTCATAATTGAAGGAGGCTACCTCAAAGGTGAGTATCTACACCAGAGATACCTGTGTTTAGTCCAGTAAACTGGACGTGGATCTTGATCTTGTGCTGACCCCATACTTGCATGGTAAGCCTGCTAAAAGCCACACTAAAGATTACTTCTTGTCTATATGGCAGTTGTTCAAAACACCTCCAAGACAATGAAATTTATGAGTGACCCGAAGTCCAATCCCTCTGATAGAAAGGACAATCTGTACTTCTGTGCTTGATAAAACCTTAGTTTTCTTCATGCAAACTGTTAGCATAAAGCAAATTAAAACACACCAGAGTACAGAAACTGTATTCTTTGGCAGTCTTCCAAATGAGGACAGTCAGAAAAATCCATCCTGCTATAACCATCTCCTCTTTGATAGGCTGCAGGCATTAGGAGGTGGCAAGGGCCCTGCAAAAGAGGACAGCCTTCTTCCAAAAAGTTTGCTGATCTCTAAATGATAACTACAAATGACTTGTGATGTAGACAAAACTGGAGCAAGGTCAGTAGTCTTCTTTCTCCTCTTTGGAACAAGGGTGAGTTTCTTAACTTTTTTACTTCTTTAAAGACTTTAAGATCTTTGTGACTTTATCTCACAGACTCCAGGGAGAGACATGTAGGATCTTTACCCTAGCTTCCACACTTCTGATTTTGCTCCCATTTAATATTTTTACTGAATCTGATGAACAGAGATATTGACAGAAATGCCATCATTGCACACCATCTGCCCATACTTCCTCTTTTAATTCTCAGTTCTCTACATATCATCTTTGAGAATTCATTGAAAGAACCTGCTTACAGTCCCTGACAGACGCTGTACCAACTTGGTAAACTTGCTGTTATCCTCTTCACAGAAATAAGACCATGCTATCACTTACACAACTTCTCTTCCCTCTTCTCCCCCAGTAGTTTCAAAACTCACTTGACTCATTTTAGCTAAATTTAACAGACAGATAGCAATTTTAAAGATGGGAAGTTCCTTTCAGTCTCATTAAAATGAACAAGACCAATCAGTTGGGATAAAAGAGAAATATAAATTAATGGAACCTGTTAGACATTAATAATTGTCTTTCATTCCAAAAATCTGTAGTTGCACAACCTATGCACCTAACTGTGGTCTGTCTGATCTCTTGTGCAGCCAGGCAGATAGGGAAATACAGAATAGTGAGTTGTCCCAGGGCAAGACCTCATGGCTCCACAAGGGATGTTTATTGTGGTAGAGTACCTGGACTGCAGGACATGTCCGTTGGAAATGAGGCTTGTTAATCCCACTGTTTATGGAAATACGTGGAGTTTAGTCTCCAATAGAAACTAAATGGAGAGAACAATAAAGAGAACTTGCAGAGTTCTGAGCAGGTCTGAGCTTAGTAACTTTACTGTCTAAAAGATGGTATGTAGATTAAGGATTGCATGTTAACCCTGAAACAAATGCACTATTTTCACATAAATTTGTCATTTAACTGTAAAAGTAACAAGGTGCATCCTCTCCAAGCGAATTGTCATGTGTCGGGTTCCACTCTGCTGGGGAAGAGGCACAGGCATTGTATCTCACCTCATGGTCCATGACTTGGACAGCCTGCCTTACCTGGTGTCCATGCAGAAATACTGGCATGGAAGCCATTCACTTTGGGAACAGTTCTACCCTGCCACTATCTGCCATTCAATTGCATAACAAGTAATTTAGTGTTGAGATTGATAATGTTCTTTCTTTTGGAGACTTAGTTAAATAAAACTGGTTTCCTCAGTATCATACAGAGTATGTGCTTAAACACCTGATACTTTCATAAATCTGGTATTAAGACATTTGTCTTAAGACATGCTGTACTTAATACTTTTGTTACTTAGGCATAAATTGGAAAAGGTATTTAGGCACTTATACCCTGTCACTTTTCCCTGACAGTTCTCATTGGATGCCTCAGGAGCTGTTGATAAATGCAGGAGGCAAATGTGCAGACTACCTGTAAGAAGTAGTTAGAGTTGCCCAAACAAAAAGACTGGGAACAATGGCAATTTTAAGAGATTTTAGTTTTGTTTCTGGGTTGACTTCCTTTCCCTGTCAAGTGTGAGCTGACAAAACTCATAGGCATTGGCACCACAGCTACAAAAACTGTCACAGGTACTGGCAACATTGCCAAAATTTTGCCGTGGCCCTACTTAGGCCAACACAGGTCCATGTCTTAGCCTAGGCTGACACACATCAGCTTCTGATCCATGGGAAAAGCAAACCCTTAAAGTCTTATTTTTGCTGATGGCTACAGTTCTGGAGAATCTTTCTGCTAATATATATGAGTTTTAGGGGATATTATTAACTTACTTCAACGAAACTGCCATTGACATGAAAAGCTTTAATATGAAACTAGGGTGGGTTCATTGTCTTGACAAAAATACATACTCTGTCTTGCCTATATAAAAAACAATGAGGATTAATGCATAGGTAACATAGTGCCAACTCTCTAAATGATGGTAACTCCTGTTAAGTTAAGGCAGAGAAAGAAGAACCTTCCATCAAGATCCCATCTTTCTCACCTAAGAGGACAGCACCTGGCTGTGCTCAATTTGAGTTCATCTATGAATGGATATGTTGCTCACCAAGGACAGGTGCTCAACTACTTATAACTTGTTACTTTTTGCTTTGTGTGCATGCACATGTGCATTAGTGTTTTCTAGCATCCTTGCCTCTGTTCTGAACAGTCATTTTGATCCCATAAAGCAACAACTTGTAACAAGCAGTGAGGAAGAGCTTCCAAGCTGCCTGCTGTCTGTATATTCTCTGAGTCTGCAACATATACAATCCTATCTGCATCTCTACATGTGAATGGTTGCAGTGGGCATGGCAAGGCTTTCGGGTCAAGCCATCACCCCCTGCTGCTGTTGTATCCTAAAGATTCACAAACAGGATTTTCAGAAGCAGCTCAATGACTAAAAAGCATCAGGTTTTATTGGATGTCAACAGGATATGTGCTCCCACAACATTTAGGTCCTCTGAAAACTCTCTTTTCCAGTAATAAGGGAGTTCATAGGCAAACATCCTTAGATCACTTCCTGCCTCAATTAGCAGTAATTAACAAGAACACATGTGGCACTGCATTGCAGAAGCGGCTAAAAATCACATTGCCCAGAGGAGGCAGCCGTAGGATGAATGCAATTCATTCTCTTTTGAATTGGAACCATTGGAATGGTTGAAACCATTAGGATCTCTTCAAACCTTGCTGTCAGTAATCCATTTCTCCCCTTGATATGACACCCGAGATTCAATATACCACTTTCTTTTGTTCCTACTTGCTCACCCCAGTAACTGTATTAACACGAATCTAGGCTATGAGCACACAAAGAGTTGAGTGCCTGTTTCACAGCTCTTCTCTGCCATGATGTGGCATCCCTACAGATGTCGCCTCATCCTCATATGGGGATGCAGCACTCAAATAAGAAGGAAGGTGGGTATACAGGCCCTGCCCAGCATGATGTAGCAGCAAAGGTATCTGTGGTATGAGATAGGTCAGTTCTCTTTTCCACTTCTTGTTTGCTTGTTTGTTTGCAAAAAGAATCAACAGTGGGATGTCATTGCGTGACTCCAAAGTGGAGCTGCCAGGTAAACAGTACTTTGTCTTTCATCTGGTTCTGTCCTGGACCAGTCTGACCCATGAGCTTTGCTGGGGAGTCGAGAGATGAGAACTAGAGATTTCATCTTTTAAAAAGCATAGGAGAAGACACAGTATACTGCAGTCCTAGTTCTTCCAAGGACAAAAAATCAGTTAATCACATAATCATAGAACCACAGGACGGTTTTGGTTGGAAGGGACCTTTAAAGATCATCTATTCCAACCTCCCTGCCATGATCAGGGATGTTTTACTAAATCAGGTTGATCAAAATCCCATCCAACCCGAGTTTGAACACTCAAATGACAGAGTATTCATAATTTCTCTGGACAGTCTGTTCCAGTGTCTCACCACCATAGTAAAGAATTTCTTCCTTACATCTAATCTAACTCTACCCTCTTAGTTTAAAACCATTGTGTCTTGTCCTGTCACTATAGGCCTTGGTAAAAGTCCCTGTCTTTCTTATAAGATTAAGATCTTATAAGATCTTTCTTATTAAGTACTGAAAGGCTTCAATAAGGTCTTTCCTAGAACCTTTTCTTCTCCAGGCTGAACAGCCCCAACTTTCTCAGCCTTTGTGCATATGAAAAATGTCACAGCCCTCTGATCATTTTTGCAGTCCTCCTTTGGACCTGCTCCAACAGGCTCATATCCTTTTACTGAAGACTCCAGACCTGGACACAGCACTCCAGATGGGGTGTCACTAGAGCAGAGTACAGGGATAGAATCATCTCCCTTGACCTGCTGGCCACGCTTCTTTTGATGCAGCCCAAGATATGGTTGGCCTTCTGGGCTGCAAGCACACACTGCTGGCTCAGGCCACCACCCTCACTACCACAGTCCCCTGCCATCATACTGACTCAGCCCTTAATGCAGTGACCATAGCAGCACCTACTTCCCAGATGCACCACAACTACCACCAGGACTGTGAAGTTTAATTGCCAAATCAGCCTGGAGCGCTACGCTTCCTATGTGTACCTCAGCACATCCTACTACTTTGACTGGGATGATGTTGCGCTGAAAAAAAAAGGTCCAGCTTTTCATCCACCAGTACTCCCAAGTCCTTCTCTGCAGAGCTGTTCTCAATCCATTCATCCCCCAGCCCAATCCCACTAGGGATTGGCCTGATCCAGGTGTAGTGACTTGCACTTGGCCTTGTTAAATTTCATGGGATTCACATTACTCAAGCCTGTCCATGTTCCCCTGGATGACATCACTTCCCTCTTTTGAATCAACTGCAACACTCAGCTTTGTGTCATCCACAAAATTTCTGAGGGTGCACTCAGTCCCACTGTCTATGCAGTTAATAAAGATAGTGAACAGTACTGCTCCCATTACAGAATCCTGGAGGACACCACTTGTTGTTGATCTCCATTTAGACACTGAGCCATT
Source organism: Megaceryle torquata (assembly GCA_024611175.1). Classification (NCBI taxonomy): domain Eukaryota; kingdom Metazoa; phylum Chordata; class Aves; order Coraciiformes; family Cerylidae; genus Megaceryle; species Megaceryle torquata. Next base: position 36,594 of record JANIJG010000432.1, on the reverse strand, counting down.
GACTATAACTGGATGCAGCCATCCAGCCAGTTCCCGATTCACCAAATGGTCCATCTATCAAATCCACCTCTCTCCAATTTAGAGGTATTGTGAGGAACCATATCAAAGACCTTACAGAAGTCCAGGTAGTTGACAGATAGCTGCTTCTAGTAAACTTGGAGTGGCTTATTCTGCACTGCGTTTCCCAAGGACATCAGAGGTCATACCAGCTTTTCAGGTTGTGCTTGATGGGATCCCACTTGTCTGGAGGCTCCCTGCGGGTGGAGGTCCAGCCTCACTGGCTCTGGGCTTTTCTCTGGGCTCCTCCTGCAAGTGGGAAATGTTGGAGGATGCAGCCCACAGCAGGGAAAGAGTTAAGTGCTTGACCAGCTGCCATCTATGAGGCACTAAATTCTTTCCCCATGCAATCCAGCAGCCAGTGTCAGGACAACACTATATTTAGAAAGCTGATAAAGGTTTGGTCCTAACAGTTGTCCTGCCTCTTAATGAAGAAACCACAGAGAGAGTGAGAATGGGCAGCTGATTTCTCTCTCCCCAGTACCATTCCCTGACAGGTTTCCTGCCTTCTTCACTGGACTCCTTCCCTGTGCCTTCAGCAGGGACCCCCAGGGGAGTCGTCCAGACACAGAGGGTAAGTGCTCTTTCCTTGCTTCCCCACCTCCCTGCTTGCTGCCCCTGAAGCGGCAGCCCCTCCTCAGCCCTGCTGGCGGCATGCAGCTGCAGTCCCTCTGCCTCAGGTCTGCTGCTGGGTCTTTTGAAGCCACCACCAGCTTCTGTGGAATGGTGAGGCAGGAGTCGCTTTGGCTGGACCCGAGGAAGTGTTGGTTACTGGGTTTTTGTGCTCCTAATCAAGCTATGGCCCCCTTGCTCTCTCGTGCCCAGGGTGGGAATGGCAGCTTCCTCACAAAGGATTACAAGGACAAAGCGCCAAGGCTTAAAGCGCCTTCGGCCTTGAGCTTTAGGAGTGTTTCATTCTAGGGAGGCGAGATCTCATGTTTCTTGCCCCGGACGCTCTTTCCAGCCCGGCTTTGGCTGTGTACAGCTCCTTCCAGCCACCATGCACGGATAGAGTTTCTGCCTTGCCACCCCTTCTCTCCTGGCCTCCCTGCACGCTTACTCACATGGGCAAGAAGGGCATCAGCTCTCGCTGGGCAGCAGCCAGGGAGCTGCATGAGGCCTGGGGAATGGCAGACACCCTGGCTGGCTTGTGGTGAGGGCTGCTCACAGGGTTGTGGGAGCAAGGTATGGGAGTTCCTTCTGCTGTACCCTGCCTGCCGCCATCGCCCCACGGCTGGGGGATGGCCTCCCACCTGGACCTCTGTAATGGCCCTCCCTTCTGCCATGCTCTTCTTGTAGTGGGTCCTCTTGCAGCTGCCATGGCCAGCAGCAAAGATTCGGACAGCGAGCAGGCGGTGCCTGATGAGGAGGACAAGGGACCGGATGTGAAGTCTGTGCAGGCCCACTATCTCCGTAGCCCCTCACCCAGCCGGTGAGTATCCTTGCCACAGGCATTGCCATGGCCTCCTGGTAGTATGTGGTAGATTAGCTTGCCTTCTCTCCTCTTCTGCTGCTCCTCTCTGCACAGGCTTGATCCAAGTGATGGATGGAGCATGGAGCACAGGGCCTCTGTCCCCTCTCTGAGGCGGGGGTTGGTGCGCCAGCGGGGAGAGACTGGGGAGACAGGACTCCTAGGCTAACTAATCCACCCTGCTGAGACTGTATGTGCACACGGGGGTAAATTGCAGGAAGGATTCATATGGGGTGGTATCACTGGCTCTTCCTTATCCTCTCATGTCCACTCCCAAGGTGACATTTCTGATTCAGATTTCAACTCTTCCCAAATTCAGCCCTGTCTTTTGGTCCATTGTAAAGACCTGTGGATTTTTTTTATGTTGATATTAGCCTTTCCCAGACACAGAAAGACTGTGGGTCTTCAGATTTGGGTTTGGTTCAGAGCCATCTTAAGCTACAGGCTTCAGGCTCTGAACAGGAAGCTGTCACAGTGCAAGCAGAAATTGAGTTACCTCAAGCAAAATAAGCATGATTAGATGTGTTTTCTCCCAGTAAAAGGAAAAAATTCATCCCTTTGTACTCTTCTCCTAAAGCAAAATGCTCTGCAGGGCTTTCTGTACACTCTGAGATGCTTTCGCTGAAGGCAGGGAGTAAGGATCGAGCTTGAAAAGAAATTGCCCTGGTGGCCCTCAAAAGTAGAAGGTTATGAAATGTTTCCCATTAACTGTGGGACACTGTAAGAAAAAAAAAAAAAAAGACAGTGTACTCATTTCATTTAACTTTAATATATCTGTTTAAAAGTTGTTTAGGAAGTTCATTGAGCTCACATAAAGTAAAATTTTGTATGGGATTTGGTAAATCGCTCTCCTCCAGCTCATCAGTCACTCAAAATGAACAGAAGTACCTCTCCTGTTGCTCTCTTGCTGTCAATGCCAAAAGCAGTGCTGAGCATGGCAAGGTCTTTCCCAACCACAGTGAGGCCCTTGAGGCATCCAAACTTGGGCAGTTCTGCACTTGTGTGTTTCATGGGTGCTTGGAACAGCTCCATGTGATGTGTTGAGGTTGTAGCGGCAGATTATTACCAACTGTTTTCTTTTTATTGAGCTTGGAGGCAACAGTAAAAGGAATTGAAGGCAGGGCTAGCTGCATATTTGTGTCAGCTCCTATAAATGAGACTGAGACTCCCCTTACTCATCTCATAAAATACTTTGAAGAGCTAGGAAAGGATTTCTTTCAGTCATGGTTGACAAGTGGTGGAACCCAACAAAATAACCTAGACAAACCCATTAAGTGGTTTCCAGTTGCTGTGCCCTCCATTTTGATTCTGGAGAATTAAAGTAGTTTAGCTCTCCAGACATTTTGCTGCACCCTGACTGTATGTTAATCACCCTCCTGCTTTAATTAAACAAAACCAGCGTGTTGCAAGTACTGCAAGCCTGCATTGCCAGATAGCTTCAGTGATGACAGCAAACTTGTCCCAGTGATCTGTACCATCTGTTTGGAAAGAAATGTAGAGAGTGTGCATCAGAGAAAAAGCTCTGTAAAATATTTTATTAAGATGGTCTAAAGAAGAGAAGATTTTTTGGACTTACAGGTGGACCCAGATAGAAATATATTTGTTTCAAGATTGCAGCCTTTTTTTGCTTAACAAAAAAGTATATCATGCTGGGTGTCAAAGAACTCCCTTCAAAGGTGTTTCTGGGTTTCATAGCTGTTTCTGACCTGCAAGTTAGACAGCACTATGTGAGTGGAGTGATTGACCACAGATTGATGCTATGAAGTGACCAATGTACTGAGCACTGAGGGAGGGATTCACAGGCTTCAATCTTAGAGCTTGCATTGAAGTTTGTGATAAGTCAAAGGATGGTTGCAGGCAATTAGCTAAGAGAAGGAAAAAAAAAATTAAAAAGCCATTTTTTTTCTAGCATAATCTGTTTTGAATTGTTTAACACATTCTAGTTAGGACAATGTTTAGGAGTGTCTAAGTGAGAACAGCTTGTGAGACTATTCCTTGTGATCCACCCTCCTTTGAATTTCAGATTCAAAGAATTTCAGATGTTGATCTTCTCTACCCCAAAACTCCTTCAACAGTTCATTCTCTTGCACTCCCAGCCCACTGCAGCTCCTCTCCATGGGAGTCTGCTCCCTGCTGACATCCTGCAACCATTGGATCCCAAGGCATATTTGAAGCCTGTAGTGACACACTGGATAGCAGGGTGGGGGTGAGGTGTGGGAGAAGAGCTGGGGCTTCCCTTCTACCATCAGAAGAGCCTCATTGCTCCAGTTCTCTGCTGCTTTCTTCTGGCTAATGTCCTAGAGATAGGATCCCTGTGGTCCTGGAGATAGGATCCCAGTGGAGGGCATTTGCCTAATAGGCAGTGTGGTTCATTGGCAGGTATTCGCTGATATCAGACACTGATACGGAGAGCATCTTCATGGAGCCAATCCATCTGTCATCTGCTGTGGCTGCCAAACAAATAATCAATGAAGGTAAGAGGAAAGGTAAAAGAATGATGTAAATAGTAGAGACTTGAGTTGCACTTGTTTTGCCTGTCTCATCCAGAGATCCTAAAATGAGAAAAAAGCCTTTGTGAGAAAATCCCACCTGAGTCAGAAATGAAGACCACAAAGAAGTAACAATTTACAGAAAAGTTTGGGTGGCTTCCTTTGAAGCTGTGCACTGAATCTGTGCCAGAATCATGTACTGCAGTGGTGAATACAGTTTGATTGCTGGTTGCTTGCTGCAACAAATAGAACAGAATAGAAAAAATTCAGTTGGAGGGGACCTACAATGATCATCTGTCAACAGTCCAACTGCCTGACTGCTTCAAGGCTAACAAAAAGCTAAAGCACATTATTAAGAGCATTGTCCAAACCTTCTTAAACACTGGCAGGCTTGGGGCATTGACCGCCTCTCTAGGAGACCTATTCCAGAGTTTGACCACCCTCAAAAAATGAAATGTTTTGTAATGTCCAGTCTGAACCTTCTCTGACACAGCTTTGAACCATTACCACGCATCTTGTCACAGGATCCCAGGGAGAAGAGCTCAGCAGCTTCCTCTCCACTTTCCCTCCTCAGAAAGCTGTAGAGAACAACTGCATTCTTCTGGGGCTATAATGAGCATGCTCTTAACTCTCGGACTTTTGGCCAGTGTGGGTCTCTAGACTGAGGGGACAGTGCAGTGTGCTCTTCCTGTTACTAACTATGTTGAGGCTACCAGATAAGCATGTACTTGCACACATTGCAGACAGGATGGTGTGATGTTACTGGGAAAAAAAGCAAGCCACAAGGCTTGTTCCAGGAACAAAGAATGACAGGTCATATATTTGTGTTGGTTTTACATGCTTTTAGTTACAATGTCAGTTTGTTCCAGAACTGAAGACAAAGGACACCACGGTAGATTCAGTGTGTCCCAGAATGTTAGAGTCTGTGCAGCAGCTGATGGTGGAAGACCTGTACAACCGAGTGAAGGAAAAGATTGATGACACCAGCTTGTTTAACACGCCATGTGTAATGGACTTGCAGAGAGCACTTGTGAAGGACAGGCTGGAAACACCCAGGGATGCTGTGGATGAAGTCTGGCCTAATGTCTTCATAGCAGAAAAGTGAGTGTCAGCTTTTGTCATCAGGTTGCATGAGATTTCCAGTGAAGGGTCAGATGGAACCATTGAAGGCATAACATGTATTACATGCATCTAATACCTTTCATCCCTAGAGACCCCCAAAGTGTTTTTCAGAATATTTTCACAAAGATGTCTGCACACCAAGAAGCAAATACTTCTGAAATAGAATCAGCAGCTTTCCTATGCTATTTTGATGCTTTAAGGCAAATGAGCCCAAATTATGCTTTTCTGATTGGAATTTGCCCTGGAATTGGAACAAAAGTCTTTATAATGTAAAAGAGAGTTAAAAAAGAAATGCCATAGCAACTATTGAGTGGAAATGTTTTGGTCGTTTGTACTATGGCTCAGCTGTCTGAAACACCTGTGCAAGTGTCCAGACAGAATTAGGAGATACAGTGTAAAGCATCAATTATGGAGTGGCAAAAATTGAGAAATAAGTAAACAGCCTGAACCTAGGATGGCAGGATGAGTTCAAAATCAAGCTGGAGTGGAAACTGAGCATGCAGCTCTACTAGTGAGTGCAGGTTTCTCATTTCCTTTTCCCAATGAGTATTAGAACAAAATACCTGTAGAACTCTCAAAGGACATTAAAGTGTCTGAGTGGTGTGTTGGATGAGTAACACAGACTGGGAGTTCTGTAGACCTTGTAGCAGACTGCTTCTTTCCTACCCAAAACAGGAGCACTGATATCTCACATATATTTTTTTTCTTTTCTGAAGAAGTGTTGCAGTAAACAAAAGCCGTTTGAAGAGACTGGGAATCACACATGTCTTGAACGCGGCCCATGGTACAGGTGTATACACGGGACCAGGTTTCTACAACGGTCTGAATATCCAATACCTGGGCATTGAAGTGGATGATTTTCCCGATATGGATATTTCCAAACACTTCCGCCCAGCTGCAGAGTTCCTTGATGAAGCACTGCTGACTTACAGGGGTAAGAGGAGAAGATTACAGTGGTTCCAGAATGCTTGGGGATTAATGGGTGGAAGCATTACTCTGATGAACAGCCAATGCCACGTGTGTAATTGGGTAGAAGACAGATATTTTGTTCTCAGTGTCCAGTTACAGTGAACACTGCCCATTTCTGCCATGCCTCATTCAAGAGAGGAGGGGGCAAACTAGTAAGAGGAGGCAGCCCAGCAGCCCCTGCTGCAAGTCCTAGGCCTTCAGACTCCCAACTGGCTGAGAGCCACCTCCTACAGGTGCTTTGAAGGTACCCTACTATTGCAAAGAGGTGAAGCCCTGCTCCAATAAAGACATTTATTAATATCAATATTACATACACTGTATATATTTATATATTCCTGTACACTGTGATTTTCAGTTTTGCCAGTATGCTTACTACAAAAGAACAGGCTGATTTACTAGAGCAATCCAAACAGCCATGTTGACCCCCTAGGTGTCTATACTACTACTACTGCAGCTACAGTATAATTTGCTAGATTCTAATTCCATGGCAGTTGTTGTTCTGTGGACTTCCAGTGCCTTGTCATTTTGTTGCAGCTTCTGTGGGCAGTTAAAAATACTTGTATGGAGTTCAATGTAAAAATGAACACCACAATCAGTGATATCACTGATATTCTTCCTCTGTGTATTCAGTGCATTTAACTTTTGTAGAGACACAACAGGTCACCTCCTAGTAGAAGTGACAGTAAGAGAAGTGAGAAATTTTGTTAGTACAGAAGAAAAGTTCATCCAATTTTAAGAGTTCAGCAACACCACCACAAGGAGGACACTTTACCCATCTAGACTCTTCCTCATAATGCCTGCTGCTACCCTTGGCATAATACAGATGCTTATCGACCCCTTCAACTGGCTAACCCAGCAAAAATTACAGCCCAGCAGGGAAGAGGTGGTTTTCCATTGGGTTAGTGAGTTGAACTGGATCATTAAAGGACTCCAGTGAGTAGCAGAGACAGAGATACCTTAAAAGAAAGCAGAGGAATGAGTGAGCTTTCAGGTAGGCTTTACTGGCTGTTAAAACACTTGGAAGGCAACTGAGACTTTAAGATCCTAAGAAAGGTGTAAGAGGCATTTTGGGATTGTAGGAATAGATACATTAGGTAAATACTTGTGTAACATATCAGCGGTCAGAAAGGTGGTGTTTAAACTGGTTTCATTAAGTTTCAGTGCAAACAATTTGATTAAATTGGAGTTTATCACACATTTAGAAATAGTAATTTCAGTTATTTGCAAGCTAGCAAAGCCTTGTTTATGGTGTCTTCATCTTTACAAGCTTTTCTTTAACTGTAACGTGCTATAAAAGTAACGTTATAAAAACAATTCTTCTGTGCCAAAGCTTAGTTTTCTGCAAAAGGTGGTTTCTGTGTAAATGCCATGAAATAAAGCAGATCCTCAGCTTTGATTCTAGCTTTTGCAGTCACTGTTTACAGAACAATGAGTCCCAGTAGTTTGAAGCAGTTGTATCAGTTTGTCAGATTCAAAATCAGCTCTCTTCTACTAGTTGCTTGATTCTCCTGTTCTGAGTGACTGTGTTGATGACTCTGGCCTACAGCCAGTCTACATGTAACTGTTTGAGTGTGCCTTGCCAGCAGATCTGGATTCTGGCAAAAATATAATTAAATTAATCTAGAATTGTATTTAAGTCCTATAATGTGCCTTATAAAAAAATAAGTTATTTGCTCATCCTCTCAGTACCTTCCTGGAGGCTAATGTTAATATCTTGCCTTTTTACAAATGGGGAAATTGAAGCCTGGAAAGCTTAAATGTCTTGCCCTAAGTCAGTCAACAAGTCAAGAATACTCTATCACTTTCTAATATAAGATTTTTGATTATTTAGGGAAGTGAAGTATATGCACGAAAATAGAAACTTTCTTTAGATTGTTTGAAAATGTGCCTGCCCACAGCTTTTGAAACTAATGTGCTTGTTATTCATATGTATCAAGATTTTTATTAAGATAAAGCTAACAAATATTTAGTATTGGTTTCAGTCACTGAAACATATAATCTGCATGATTTTTAACACTATTCAGAGAATGTTTTTCTGCTATATATCAGAGCAAAACCCCTATGTTATTGGAAATAGCTAATTTTATATTCAATATCTGTAGGCAAAATCCTTGTCAGCAGTGAAATGGGAATCAGTCGCTCAGCTGTGCTTGTGGCTGCTTACCTGATGATCTACCACCACATGACCATTCTGGAGGCTCTGATGACTCTGAGAAAGAAGCGTGCCATTTACCCCAATGATGGCTTTCTGAAACAGCTAAGGGAGCTCAACGAGCAGTTGTTGGAGGAACGAGAGTTGGAACCTACTGGAGATGAAGAAGTCACTCCTAGTCAAAGTCCTGTTGTCCATTCAGGGACTTCTTCACAGCTGTCCGGAGCTGGGGATTCAGAAGGCATCATGGGAGCCAAAGCCCACTCCATCACAGTGGAAGAAGAGGACACCAGCAGCCTGCTGGGTAATCTTATGAGCTCTTCGTCAGTGGGAAAAACTAGCTCGGTTTCCAAATACTCTACACTCATCAGTGAGGAGGAAGAGGAACAGTTATATGAGGAATGGAGGAAGAAGCAAGGCATGCCTGCAAAGGAACCAGGAGTTAACGATGAAAGAACATCTCCAAAGCTTCTGGGTCAGGAAGGGGAACAATCTGAGGAGGATGTGGAACAGAGGATCCACGACTGGCAGCGCAGAAATGAGAAATACCAAATGGAGGGTCCACCCAGGGAGGAGGATGGAGATTCCAGCATGGGAGGAAGACCTTACCCATCAGGTGTATTCAGTGATGTTGAAAGTGTGAGCAGTTTTGAGATTCGAACCCTAAAACAACAGCTGGAAGCCAGTAGCTTTAGCAGGATGAGGAGGAGCCGCACAGGGTCTACATCTTCAGAAAGCACTTGGGACATGTGGAACCAGAGGCTTCTGGAGATTGAGAAGGAAGCTGCTCAGAGGTATTGTTCTAAGAATAAAAATTGTAGGGAGAGACAATCCCCAGAGACAGGAAGAAAGGAAAGGGATGTGGATGAGGAGAGCACGTTTTCAGACAGTAGCTCCTTTTACAATTTCTGCCAAAAAAACAAAGACAAGTTGACTCCTCTAGAAAGGTGGAAGGTCAAGAGGATCCAGTTTGGCTTTCACAAGAAGGATTTAGAACCATCATCATCTTCTCTACCATCTCCATCAGAAGATGGCAGCCATGCAGGTGGGGAGGGAGCAGAAGGAAAGAGTTTGTCAGATATTAACCTGACTGCTTACCAGGCCTGGAAAATGAAGCGGCAGAAGAAGGTGGGCAGTAAAAGCAAGGAGGAATTTGTGGAGTTTGCCAAAAGTGAAGATTCTGCCTCTGCTAAAAAGAAGCAGAGGCGTGCAGAGCTCCTCGAACGTTCAAAGAAAATTTTAGAAGAAAGCCAGTCCATGTGCAGCTGGGAGACAGGCAGCACGATGAGTGGGAGTATCCCACTGTCAGCTTTCTGGCCCTCAGTGCCTTCTGCAAGCGGTGCTGAGGATGCAGCTTCTGCACTTAGCATGCAGACAAATCATTCATCTTTATCACAGAGCAGGAGTAGCATGGGGGCAATGCAGCCTCAGGTGCCACGTACACCTCTCCCCAGTCTTCCAGTTGGCCCAGGTGACACAATATCCATGGCAAGCATTCAGAACTGGATTGCTAACGTGGTCAGTGAAACCATTGCTCAAAAGCAAAATGAGATCATGATGCTGTCCCGTCCATCGTCTGCAATGGCCTCCAGTGGAATGTCAGGAGACCTTGGCAGGCGTGTAGATGACGATAAGGCTTCTCTTCTCAGTTCTCAGAGTGGCCCATCTCTTGCTGCCTCTCAGCTTCGCCAAGAGGACATGCACAGGGCTGAATCTCAGTCTGTCCTGTCTTGCAATACTTCAGTGAGCACAAGGACAGAAGGAACTAATTCAAACATGAAGATAACACAGACGAGCAAGCCACTGTACAGCCTTTTTGCTGATGACATTGACCTGAAGAAACTCAGGAGGAAGGAGAAGGAGATGCAAATGGAAATGAGAGAGAAAATGTCAGATTATCAAATTGAAAAGGTGATCAGAGACAATAAACGCAGCACTTTATTTAAAAAAAAGATGACCAAAGGAGAGGAAGATGAACTAGAAGATGACAGAGTGAGTACAACAAAAAGCCAGAGGCGCCCCTTGCAAGCAGATCTTGACAGAACTGATACAGTCTTTGATCTGTCCTGTCAACCAGCAAACACAGGTGCACCAAAGTCAGAGACTGATATTACCAAGTGGCTCAGTGGCCTGAAGGCTGAAAGAGAACCACCGTCATACTATGATCAAAGTGAGAAGGCTAGAGAGAAATGTAGCAGATCATCCAAAGTTAGAGAGATGGATTCTGAAACATGTAGTTACAGATTTTCCAGATCCCAAAGAGAAGAGCTAGACAGCTGTTCTTCCTATGAATCAGAAGGAGATTCACTGAGAACCATGTCAAGATTTTCCTCTGCTTCTGCAAAAGAGGACAAAAAGATGTATAAGTACACAAGGTCAAGAGTCAGTGAGACAACAAGTTCCAGAGAAAAGAGCCCAGAGCTGCATGTTTTCAGCTGGACACCTGAACCATCCTTTGACTCTGAATCCCCTGAACCATCTATACAGAGTCGAGTTAGATCTCATCATGTGGAGGCGTGTGAAGAGGAGGCCAGGTCAGACATGTCAGAATTTGGAGCTAAGAGGAAGTTCACTCAGAGCTTTTCAAAGTCTGATGAGGATGGAAAGAAGGAGGCAAAAGTGGAACTACATGAAGAAAGATTTGCATCTAGACAGTTCTCTCAGTACAGGCAAAGAATGCGTAAAGAAGAGGAAGAAGAGATAGATGATGATGCCATTATTGCTGCTTGGAGAAGCCGACTAGAAGAAACTACGGAAAAGCTCCGTCGGCGAAGGGAAGAGTGACCAAGATCAGATTATAGGAACACAAGCAGAGCCACAGAGTCCCTGAATCACTCATCATTATATTTCTGATAATCCTTTGTGGTTTGTAGGGCATTTCCTGCAGATAGTTCTTTTCTTAATCAAAAGCGATAAAGGGAAGAGGTCAAGTTCTGGAAGTGTTTGTGGTTTGTCAGAAAGAAGATGCTAGTATTAAATGATCAATGTACATAGGAACACAATGTTAGAAGCCATTAGGAGCCAGACGATGTTTCAGCAGCAAAAGCAAGTAATAGTGGCACCTCAATTCAAAAGACCAATCACATCCCATTTTGGTTATTTCAATTTCCTAGTCTCATTAAAGACTGGACATTTTTTTTTTTCCTAGGATCTTTTTGATCATAAATGGAAGAATCCCACAGCCTTTCCTAGAAACTTGAAGAATGTTCCTCTCTTAATCAGTTTTACTTTATACCACTGAGAAGATACTTCCAGGTAGGCTCCATTTTCTGCACCAGTCTTATGAGTGTGTACAGAAATAAGACAGTTCAGGAGAACACATGTACTGTTTTACTTCACTAACTAGCAGAAACAAAGTGAAATACTAGAAAAAAAAGAAGATGCTTCCTTCTTTTTAGAAATTTAATGCAGTATTAATGTGATCCTATGATAACATTGTTTTCTATTAGATGGAGTCATCTCTGCTCCAGTATGGTTGTTTCCTGCTAATAACTTTGGGTCAACAAAGGAAAAATGCAGTAATACTAACAGCCATCTAAAAAATATGTTCTGATGTAGTTAGAGACAGCATTAGGGTTCGGATTAGTGTTATGTTAGGCTGGATTTCTGAACTTTCTGTTTGGTTTAGTATACAGCTCAGCTAAATCTGTGCTTTTGTGTCTATAGTCAGATTATCATGTATTAATTTTCAAGATGATTGCCTTAAAAGAAAAGAGTGACACACAAACTGACCTCATAATAAAATAATGTATAACTGAAGTGCTGATGTAAGGCACCATGTACCTAAGGACACATTGTATATCCATTGAATGTGGATCTTGGAATCTTCTTTTTAGGAGATGGTAAGTTTAGTTGGCATGTTACACTTAATGTGTTGTCTGTATCATGAGCTACAGAGCCCACTTTTCAGAATGAGTGGAAGGAGCACAGTCTCCATGTTAACCGAACACACCACATTAAGAGCCTTGGGTCTTTCCATGCCCTGCAGAGCCTTGTGAGCTTGATGACCCAGCACGACCTGCCAGGCCTGCCATAGCATCACTTGTGCAGTTTGTATGACGTTGTGCCTTCAGTGCATCAAAGCACCCACCTCTTTATCACCAGTCAACATCCTCCACCTCTTTCTTAAAAACACCTAAGCCAGTTTCTCCTGATTTCTGCTCTGGAATTACTTGTTCTCTCTTCTGTACAAACTGTATTTTGAAACAACAAACCCTCTGTCAGAGCCAAGTACAAAACCACCAATGGAGCGATGATGCAGTGTTGCTCTTTCACAGGAAGTTTTGTCTTTTTTCTTGTCATCTCTTCTCCATCCCACTGCAATGCTTGGAGCTCACTGTAGTTTTATGCTATTACCTCGCCCTGTTTTAATTGTGTAATACAGACAGCAAGCTCCACAGGGCAAGGGCCTGGTCTTTGTTCTTGTCTGTATGATGCCACGCACATGAGCAATGCTATCTAAATAATGGTTGCTGATAACAAAATGCAGCTGCCAATTTTCCTAAACTTAGAATCATTTCTCTCAGCTATAACTCACTGATTAGACATTATCCCTGCTTCTCTGAACATAAAGATGACTCTTTTTGACAGCCAGGACTAGGGTAAATGATAGCTACTTATTGTCAGGTGAATGGAGTCTCAAAATCAGGTGATTGAACAATAACGGGTAGAAAAATAAGAGAAGGAACATATTTTACTTGTGTGTGTTGGTTGGGTTTGTTTTTTTTTTTTTTTTTTCTTGAGTAAACTCAGATTACATTTTTGAAGTACATAAGGAATATGGTCTTGTTAATGTTTCAGGCATCCAGAGATGCTAAAAGGCTTATAATGCCCTTCTACAGCAATATAATATATAATACAACGCATCCCTTGTTTCTGCATATTTCTGTGAGGTTTGGTTTTGTTTTGTTTTGTTTTTAAGTAGCGGAATTCCAGGCTTTGATCCACATTCTGAGATTTTATATTAAATTTCTACAGTGTGTTTTAGGATAAGCATTTTCCTCTTCATTTGAGATATAGTTGCTCTGTGGAAAACAACTCTGCATATGCATATATGGAGCTTGTTTGCATTTCAGTCTAGAAACAGTCTTAAGTTTCAGTGGATGAAATCGGATGTGTGCAGTACCTTCTCACACTGAATTTACTTTTTTATCAAAGTCTGGTTCCCTTTGAAAAATATCCGGGTTCCTATGGCCGGCTGCTGTTCTCAACAGAAATGTCTGTCCTCTGCAATACTGTAGGGGGCATCTTACACTGTAAAAGATGAGCATTCTATGATGTAGTAATTGGTTTCATTTTGCACTGTACAGCACAGCCTTTGTTTGGGTAGCATTTTGATTTAAACAGTAATCTAGGTCTGCTGCACAAATAAATTATTCAAGACCAAGTGACAGAATGTGGTTCTATAACAAGCCTGAGCCAAACCATTCTGATAGTGAGTTTTGACCCTTCTGGGAAAGGGTTAAGTGGGTTCTGCTGACTCACTGAGGTAGGTGGCTTATTAGTTCACTTTCGTAAAAGGGAGATAAAAATGGTTTGCTGGGGAGAGGCCATCTAAGATGCTGGCTGAGCAGTCATGAGGGAGAAGCTTTAGAAATAGCTGAACTTTATTTTCTTATTGCTTATATCCTTGTTAATAAAGCCAAACCCCCAAAGCAGTAAGGGGGTGGGGATCATTTTGGACTCCATTCAGTGTATGGCCTGTGCTTGAAAGCGAGATGGGAAAGGCTCCAGCTCACAGGTATAAATTACATGAAACAGTGACATAAAGACCTTGCATGGTGAAAATATTAAAGCATTCAGTCATAAGACCAATAACCAGGAGAGACAGAAATGGAGAGGTTGAAGGCAGGCTAGAAAGTCAGGTTTTAAGATGAGAATTTAGAAGGAGATAGGGAATCAGTGAAAGGGGAGAGATCTGCACAGATTGTTTCAGGTGACCAGAGCTGCAGAGTGAATGGTTTTTCAGCAATGACACTGGTCTGACACTAGATTAAAAGAGTAGGTAAGTACACAAATTTATCTAGGAAGGATTTTTCAGCAAAGATGCACTGGGACTGATGTTTCTGCTCAGACCCAGTTTGCCACCGCATGCAGGAAGGTTTTTTTTGGCATTGCCTAGTGGAAGGTGAAAGTGCAAGGAGCATCCATATAGTCAGTTAAGAATATAAACACAGGAACATCAGAAAGGCTGTATGGGGTCAGACCAAAGGTCCATCTGGCTCAATATCCTGTGTCTGACAGAGAACAACAGTGAATACCTAGGGAAGAATATAAAAGCAGTGATATAAGTGATATTTCCCCAGCATGATGTTCCAGCTTCTAATCATTTGCAACTCAAGGACTTCCTGAGCCAGATGTGATTTTTTTTTTTTTTTTGGTATTTAATAGCGCTTGATAGATTTTCCTTCTATGGAGGTGCCTAGTCGGTTTTGAATTATAGCCATTATAGCCTTGTACCTGCTAGCCTCTGTGATCTCTTGTGGCAAGAAGTCCCATGACTTACTCTACACTGAATGCTAAGCCATCTCCTTTTTGCCTGTTCTGAACCCCTCCCTATCCATGAGCCTCTAAATTTAATGCCAATATAATCTTTAGTTAGTATCTACATGCCTCACAAGATTTTACCCTTCTTTATCATTATGCCCCATCCTTAGCTCTCAGCAGAGAGTTACTTATTCCTCATATGGGAGCTGCTCCACATCTCTGATTATCATGTCCATTCTCCACACTCTTTCCAGTTCTGTTTTGTCACATTTGAGATGAGGGACCAAATCTTCACACAGTATTCAGGGTTAAGGTGTGGCAGGGATTTATGCTGTAGCATTCTCTGTTCCTTCCCTACTAACTCCTAACACTTTTCAAGCTTTTCTGGCTGTTGCTGACCACTGAGGTGATATTTTCATGGAACTATTTACTATATCCACAAAACCTTGTTGCTGGATAGCAATGGTCAGCTCCAAGATCATAATTTTACATGTTCTGTTTTCTTATGTGTAATGCTTTACATTTATTAGCCTTGAATTTCATCTGTCATCGTAGTGCTCAGTCACTCAGTCTGATTAGGTCCTTCTGCATTTTCTTCACAGCCAGCCTCTCATTACTGCTACTCTGTTTCCTTAAAATCCTTTGAACAACATAGAAACCCAGAGAATGTGTGAAACAAAGAAGTTAGGAGGGATACCTGAGAGAGGAACCCATTTGATGTTGGTCTGAGTGAAGTAAGAAAGAGATGAAAGCTGGAGAGCTAGGAGATAAGTGTTCAAAGAAAGATCTGAAAACAATAGGCAAATTTAGAAGGGGACTTACACTGGACAGAAAAGTAAGAGGCTAATGCAAAATAATAATTTTGTTTAGATGTATAAAAATCTGGGGGAAGGTTATGGGGCAACGTCTGTGGGAAGGAAGGAGATGGTGGGGTTTAGAGAATTACAGGTTTGTAAGGAATGTGAAGGGGACTGTGCGAAAGGGAAAGGGTGAGAGACATTAGTGAGACACAGATGATAAAATGACATCTGTGCGAGACTGGGAATTCGATGTGGCAGAAGTAAGTTTAGAAAGAAGTGGAAATGTGTCAGAAATCAGTTATTCCTGGTGTAACAACTGCATTCTACCTTGTAGTACTGATGGGTGAGGGGCCATGGCCCATTTCCCCCCATCTAGGATTTTCAGGGCAATTTGATTTATTGCATGCAACACTAGTTTAGACTGGATAATTTTAAAAGGAGTTTAGCACCATCCCTCTTTTGCAGCTCCTTGAGAAATGTGAACACATTAGCTGTAGAAGAGGGCTAGGTGAATTATGAGACAGAAGTTTTACTTGAGGATGGTTATGTTGCATTGCCTGCTTTTCCTTAAAGGGTTTAGCTGGAATGCATTCAGTGTAGACGTTATAACATGAAAATACAGTGTCCATGACCTTCCTACATTTATAAATCCAACAGAAATGCAAAAACATGTGATTAATACAGTCTAGTGCCTGGAAACGCACTGCATGCTCATGTACTCCAGCAAAATCTCTTTGAGAGCTACTTACCTATTCTTTGGAATTTCATTTGTCATTTAGAAAAATTAAAGTGGGTTAAATCTCTGGCTTTTCTAATTGTGAAGAACACTTCCAAAATTGGAACAATGTGTAACAACTAAACAGTTCTGTAGAGAGGTTGGAGCATAACTCTCAGTGGTGTGTGAATTGCCCCGGTCATTGCAGCAAGGTACTAAGTTATTTGCCTGGGAGTAATAATTTAAACGCCAATAAGATTTGTTACATTGTTCTTTATGTAGAAAACGGAGAGAGGTTCAAAGCACATGTATTTAGGTTGTGTACTGCCAATACCAGCATTATCTGCTTAAATGAACACGCTGTTGTTTTTGCTACCCCTAGGAACACAAATTTTCTTGACATAGAAGAATCCTATCCTTTTGCCTTTTTTCCTAGACTGACTTTGGTTCTTCTCTACTTTTCAACATATCCCGGAGTCGATTCCATGTTGCTTCCATCTGTCCCCCTGTTACAACTCTTCACTAGCTTCTGACCATGTACATTTTCATGTGACTGCTGTTCCCCTGCCACAGGGTGCACCCACACATACAAGTGCACACACACAGATCTCTAAATGGAAAACATTATTTGTGACTTCTAAAAGCAGGCAACTATATGAATTCAGTTCATCCTGTGACCAACAGGTTAAAGCAAATGTTGGGATGTCTGTGCCAGGTGTGGCAGTGTGAAAACCATCTTGCAGAGCTGGAGAAGGGACATCCTGTCTGTGCTTTGAACCTTTCCCTCAAAATTGCATTTTAAAGATTTTTATTTGTGTGTATCTTTAAAATATACAAATTTAATCTATACACAAGAGTGTGACTCCTTCCACATATGATTCGTGCCTTCAGGCAGACTGGTTTACTTTTAGTTAAGATATGTATGCCCTGGAAGACACAAATGGGTATAATGGAAAACTAGCTTCATTGTTAACTGTGAAGAGAACAATGTCTCTACATAATCAATCAATCAATCAATTGATCAATCACTTTTTTTTTCCCAGTTCACCCTTCATGCCAACATGCCTGAATGCTTTACAGTCATTAAATTAAATCAAAGAACAAACCACAGAAGGGACAAGGCCAGATCAATAAATCTTAAAACCTGATTCAAACTTACCAAGGTCTCTGCACAAGTAACCATGAAAGGAAGGATGACTCCAGTCAGAAGGGCATGTGTGCAGGCATAAAACTGAACCAAGACGCAGGTGATAGTAGTTAGGAGACAGAAACGTTTAAAGGAACTGATCATTTTTATAGCATTACCCAACTACCAACAGCATCTCCCTGGGGCTTAATGTCTTAAGAGTCTTTTGAGACTTCCAAGTGATATTAGAAAATACCACAGTGGCAAGAACTGTTTACACCTGGCCAGACAGCTGTTTATGTAAGGTCACATCCTGCCAGGAACATGCCTAATTTTAGAGATTTGCCTATTTGTGATCTCTCTGTTTGATTATTGCAGGGCAGTGTATCAAAGAAAGATGCAGTGCACATCAGCAGGTATTAAAGATTGTGTGACTGGTCCACCTTCATGGACCATCCCAGCAATTTGATCTTTGCAATGACTCCATACTGAACTCAGATCCAGTCAAAAGTTAGTTTGGCAGAACATCTCTTCCTCCTTGCTTGAGAGGAGAACCACATGAAACCACAATAGCCTTTATGAAACTAACAGTTAATGGGGAGCTTTATACATTTTCCTCGCAGAAATTTCCCGGTAGCTGTCATAACCTATGAAGGTTCATTCCTGGAGCAGATAAAATGACCACAGGCCTAACTACATTCAAAACTACATGCAAACCCCAGTTCTTCAACTTAAACTTCCCTCCCTCAATAATTTTGCAAGGCACGTGCTCCTTAGTCTGTGGATCAGATCAAAAGCATTGCCTAGACACAAAGGGTCAGCGGAGATTCCACATGTGAAAAGCAGGAGGCCCTCAAAAGGGTGCAACCTCAATTGCTGAACAGACACCACAAATAGGATGGATAAAAGCCCACATGAGACTCTGGTATGTGAGCAAGCAGAAGCTGACAGTTGCCCCTCAGGAATACGGTGTAAAGCTTTCAGTTCTGCAGGAGACGTGATCTGAAAGTCTGCTTCCTGGGACCAATCACACCTGAACTGTTGCATGGTGCTGCGGCTGCATAATTTAATAGTTGTCATGTTTCATCCCAAGGTGAGTGTTCTTGGTGGTAGCATACATATAAAATTTGTAAGTCATTAGGGACAAAGAAGTCTATGTAAGAAAAGGTCAGATATTACCCTCATGACTGGCAGAAGGGGTCCATATTAAAACAAAGAAGGTGTTTGATTTTCTTTTGAACATGGGCAGATGATTCAGACCCATGTGCCCTTCATATGCTCTGTCTCTCCCCTTCCCATCTCCTCTCTTTTGAAACAGATTTAAGTCCATCTACTTTTATATTTTCAAACAAAACCCATAAAAGGGCCATAAATATCATGACTCGCTAAAATGAAAGCTGTTTTCTTCTCCTCCCAGGAGACTCCTGCCTGAGAGAGAGAGAGAAAGAGTTCACCTCTTTGAAAATTTCCTCCTCTGTTGAAGTAAAGCTGGTATCTAAGAGCAGTCTTCAAGGCTTTGTTCTTATCATCTTGACCTGGCTTTGTACTGGTTTCCCTCTGTATTGCTTGTGGAAGTGTGAAGGACGGGGCTAGGGGAAGGAGTTTTGGCTACCAGTGGCAGAGCAAGGGTTATGCTTGGAAAGGTATTTCATTGTGGTTTCAGAAAATGTTATATGTGCACCAGCAAAAAGAATTAAGAAACTCATTCCCCTCCTGGATCAGACCAGTGATCCACCCCTTCTGTCTCTGATGTTGGCCAGAACCAGATGCATCTCAGAAGGTATAAAGAAAGTTTAAGTGGGTAATTATAGAATAATCTGCCCTGAGTAAAATTTTCTCCCCGCCTGGCCCAAAGCCCTCTTTCATCTCTCTTCCTTGGTTAGAGTTCAAGTCTATGCCCTGAAGCATGACGGCTTCTCTCCCTTCCAAACTGCTTTTCATCCTGGCCTGTCTAACGTAACTGCCTATGACAGTGTTGTGATGGGATGTATAGGTCTTGTCCATTGAGAGTCTGTGACAGATCATAGCCTTATTGGAAAGAGAGGCAGAGAGGTGAAGAGAAGGCAAAGGAGGAGAGCATAAACTCAGATGAAATATCCATCAGGAAGATGGAAAGAAGAGTGAGTGACTGAGAAACTAATTGCTGCCTGCTGATCTGGGCTGTGGAGATAGCTTGCAAGTGAGCATTTTTGCTTTTCAGAGATTTCAGCCTGGAGCATGCTAGGAAATTCAGCTCTTGCTTGAAACTACTGTTCATCAATACTTCCCCTTAGACATTTTTTTTTTTTTAACTTTTTTTTTTTTTTTTAAGCTTTAGAAGTATGAGAATAGACCCGAGAATGAGGGAGCTTTTTCTTCCACTGAAGTTTACTACTCATTTCTAAAAAGGTACTGGAGTAATCTGGGGCTTATAGACATTGAACAACAATGAAAATCAGCCTATTTTTCTACTGCCTGGAAAGGATTTAGGAACCCAAACTCAGATATTCCTGTCTAGGTCCTTGTCCCTATCTTATGAACAGAGATAATAATCCCAAATCAAGCAAAGAGCATATCTGAGAGTGTCCTGGAGGCTACCAGCTTCTGTGGTTGATCATTGCATAGTGCATCAACTTTTATGTGACACAATTCCAGATGCCCCTGTGGGAGGGTTAGAATTGTCCGACACATGAAGGCTCTTGACTTTTTAGAAGTTGTCAACATTATCTTCAGTGATAACACTTTACCATATAAAGCATTAACAAAGTTGCAGGGAGTGCTTAGTATACTTTCTAGGTGGCTACTTACCATAGTATGGAAGTTGAATGAAAGCTTTCACATATTTGTCCCGGAGTTCAACAATTCCTAGGGAGAGGGAAAGAAGACCTAGGTCTTGGATTGTATCCAAGCCTCAGTAGCGATTAATTTCACTCCAACAGTATCCACAGTTTCGCATGTTCCTCGCCCTCAAAAGTGCTGCAGAGTGATGCAGCATTTTCCAAGTGATGGGTGTTGAAATCTCACCTGATCTCCCAGATGCCACACCAAGGTGTTCAGAACATCTTACTGGTGTTGGTTCAGCACAGGGGACTGTTAATTAATAGAACTCATTTATATTATCATTTATACTTAGAACAGCTGCAGTGAGCAGTTCAGTGGCAGTGTTCAAGGCTCTGTAAGTTGCCACTTGCCACTTGGCATTACATTTCTTTACTGGCCATAAAGGAGAATGGAATGTGAAATGAGACATGACAATGATTCTTCCAGCAACAGGACAAATAGCATCAGAAGGTAATTTTTACTGTGGAATATTTAACTAGCTTGCTACAGGGTAAAGGAGCAGCTGTTCACAACAGATTAATAGTCAGGGAAGCATTTGTAGGGGGTATGCTATGGGGCAAAGAGGCCGGTGTCCCTATTTCCCATTTTCCCAATGAGTCCACCCATGACTGAGCCTTCAATACATCCATACCCAGTATATTATGGGAACCTAAAAGGAAGTTCAAGCAGATTGTCTGTCTGTTAGACAGAACCCTGACCAGTGGGTGGTTTGTAATTTTCCCATTACGCCTGCCATAAAAACTAACTGCTAAGTGGAAGATGTCCTTTGTAAATGTCCTTACATACCTTGATATTTGGGCTCCTGTGTCAATGAGGAATGTTGTAAGGTAGTGATCATTAACTGTGACTACCATCTTGGGACTGGGATTCTCAGGAGTGGGAGCAGTGGCTGCCAGCACTGCCACTGAACTAAGCCCTCACTCTACTTTCCTGCTGTTTGTGGTCTAGGTTTAGTACTGATAGATTTGGTATATCCCCGATCTCACATCCCTTGCATTCTCTATCTCTCTAGTCTTCATCCTTTTAAACCATATGGTACCACCCCATGTCCTGACACAGGTCCCAGAGAGCTATTAGGAGAGGTGAATGAGAGAAACCTGTCCAGCCTACTGCAGAAGGGGAATTAGCAGCCCATTGAACTGACCCAGAGGGAGACCCTTCTCTAAACACATTTTCCATCCTCTTTTACTGTTCAGTAGTAACTGAGGGCATTTCCCGATTTCCCCTTTTTGTTTTTGTCTTTTGCGTGAAGACAGGCTGGCTCTTTTACATTTACTCAGTCTGAGGTTCTCCCCTGGCTTTTATCCTGTGGGGTGTATAATGCTAAATCTGCCAGTATACATTGAAGGACCTCTTGGAAAGTAAAACTGTTTAAGCCTGTCTTCATGGCTAATGCTAAGGGTTTCCACACTCCCTCCGCTCCCTTTGTTACAGGTCAGAAGTGTACAGGCTCCCAAATCACCTCCCAGGGTTGCAGCTCTGTGGGAAGAGGTTTTCCAGCCCCTGGAACAATGGGGTGCTGGTCCTTCTAATTCAGCTAAAATCACAAGTTGCAGCAGGACAGTCTGCAGGCTGTCTGCCAAGTCCTAGGGCCACACACTTTTCCCCCCACAGTCAGTGGGATGCATTCTGCCTCCCCAGAGGAAGTGCAAGTCCATAAGGGACTGGTAATATTTAGCCCCAGCGGTATCCAACAATATTCCCATCCCTAATGCCAATGACTGAGCTTCATCTGGGGCAAGATGGAAGTGGTTGCCTCTGGCTGTCCAGATCTGTGCTAGCTTGTCCATGGGTGTTTCCCCTAGGTTAGTTCAGTACATCTCCCCCTAGACCTCCTAACTCAAGGTCATTAAACCCTCAAGTTGTTGGCTTTTGAGCCCCTGTGGGTATTGCTCAGTCTTGATTACTAGTGCCAAGACTGCAGGTGCAGGGAATCCATTTTTTTGCCATGCTATCTATTGTAAGTGTATAGAAATTGTAAATAACTTGCCTATTAATTTTTCTAGTTACCCTTCTCCTTGTCTCTCCCTCAGTTACAAACGCCTTGAGGAAGGGGTCATCCTTGCTTAGTGCCTGAAAATTCCTTAGCTCTTAGGCGGAGTTACAGTAAATAAAAAAATGGTGTTAGATCCTATTTACACACACACACACAAAAGTCATGTTATAACCTGATTTGGTGTGATCATACTGTAAATAGGCCATAAACAGTCAAAGGGAAAATAACCTACAATATTCACACCATTGAGAAACTGTGTTGTGGTAATCACTGTTCTTCCCTGCTGCTCAAAATATTTTCCAAATATCCCCAAAACTGCATTGGCAGCAGAACGTGGCCCAATTCAAGGGCTTTAATGCTACTGCTAAGGAGAAATTATTTTTCTCCTAGAAATTTTCAGTGAAGTAGTCTCTATTTTGCAAAAACAATCATAGCTTTTCACTGCAAAAGCACTAGAAAAAGGCAGAGACCATCAGATATATTTCTGACAAGTCAGTCCCATGTTTTAAAAAATTTAGTCTAATGAAGGAAAAAGTGCAAATGTTGAATTTCAAAATAGGCATTTTCTATCTGAAGATGCCAGAGAATTTTTTCATTGTTGGTTGCTGAACTTAATAGGGAACATAACCTTTCATTTATACATGGGGAGACAGGCTCAGAAATTTGTTTGCCTTCAGCTCATTTTTTCCCTTTTCCCCAAGAATTGTTACACTTCCTGCACCACACAAAGAACCAGCATTTGAAACTGTTGTTTTAGCTTACCTTTAAAACCGCAAACCTTCACAAAACAGCATGGCCACCTCTGCCTGTTGTAATGCTAGGGAAGAGCTCTGCCAGAGAACCGTTTCCAACCTTGATGCAGGGAGACGCTGTGCTTTTCCTGCCCTTTGTGCAGAGCCTTTTATGTCTGATATCTGTTCTCAACATTTCCAAATATTTTCCTCTCATGACCATTTATTTCTCAGCATCTTTTTAGGCTTAATAATAGCTAAGGATATAGTTATTTACTATTCTTCCATTAGTACACAGAGTTGTTAACTAGCACCAGGACCCCATTGCAGTATGTACTGCATGCAGCACAATTCAAGATGTTCTCACCTGAAAAGACTTACAAATTAAATGAATGAAACAGACAGAGGCTGGGAGAAAACGATTGCCTCTGTCAGTGTATTTGAGACCCAGAAACTGAGCCCAGAGTTGTACACGAATACTGCAGCAGAGGAAGTCTGCAAAAAATTTCAAAAGATGAGGCTAAATTCATCTTGCTAACAAAGTCATTCTCCCTGAGCAATCTCTCAGCTCTGTGTGGCACAATTAAATACTCACTGGCCTCCAGAGAGCACAAGCATGAGCATGACTCTCTAAACTGGTGATTAAGGTGTTTGCCTGAGAGGGGCAGACATACATTTCAGGGCTTTTTCCAGAGAATACACAACGTGAAAGAGTTAAGGTTCATCAGTGCAGGCTTTTCCACTCCCAAGTCATGGCTCCTGACTGCTAACCTGCAAAGTTGTGCTCTGTCTTTCTGGCCCAAAGAATATATAAATAATCAGTTCAAAGGGAAATAGCTGATGTGGGAGTCTTTCACTCCAGAATAACCAACAGCACAGGGAAAGAGCTTCCTTGGGCATGGAGTTGGGTTCTCTCAGTGAGTTAAAGTGCTAACTTCTGAGATGGTTTAAACACTGAGCTACTGAGTTGAAAAAGGTCATTCCCTGCTTTCTGTCACCTGCTGTTTATGGGCTATGTCTTGTCTGTGAATAAGGTTGGTGTAAGGACTGACAATAACTTAAGGACTGTGAGCACAGGCTGGAAAGAAGTGCTTTGTTGCAGTTTCATGTTTATCCATTATAATCCAGTATATATAGTATAATATATATTAGCATAATCCAGTATATTATATTATAATCCAGGCAGACTGTTGACAGAAGTGGTGGTCCCATTTCCCTTGGCTTGCCTTCCCCAGCCTCCAGGAAGCACACTGACATCATATTTTCTATGTCAGATCTAGCAATGACATGGGTATGGGGCTTGTAAGATCAACTTGATTTGACAGAAAATTTATCCTTTTTTAGAGGCAGGGGTATGGTGTTAATGACTACCTCGTTATGGCCACTCATATCTCTGTCTCCAAGATAAAAAAACCTAGCAAGGCAATACCTCAGTGAGAATCCTGAAATACACCAGGGTAAACCACTGTTTTAAAACTGCAGCAGACCCAGACTTTGGTATTTCTTATTTATTTTCTGAAGTGATTCCCCATTCATTGTGGCAGTGTTAGGTACCTAACAGAGAACTGCAGGATCAGTAGGGCAGGTGAGTCCCTAAATGTCCCTAGATATGCTACACTGAATTTTACAGTGCCTAGATCATCTTTTGGACCTGGGTCACACAGCGATGGTGCAGGTAGGTGGTTTCAAATATAAATGCAGGCCATCACATGGATGGGGAATACATTCCTGGCAAAACTGGCAGTTCTACCTATGTTTTTCTGTTTGAGAAATGATTCATAAACAACCAGATTGGTTCTGGCTCTGTGTGGCAGATTGCACTCGAGCATATGGCAGCCTTCTAGCCAAAAGCTAGGCTAAATCACCCACTGAAAGTACAAACCTTCTTTAGCATTTAACGCTTCCTTAGCATTTAACAGTGAAACTCAGAAAAGCACCAGCTTTTATTTTTCCTTTGTTCTACTCACTCTCCCAAGGCTCAAAATTGCAAATACCTCTGGAGTACCAAAGCTGTAGACTGGCTATTGTTCCCTTCAGCCCTGAGCATGGCAGTCATGGAGATTGGATGAATGCTCCCCATCTAGATCATTTAAAACCTATGTTTAGTATTAATTCTGTCACTTTTTAACTTGACTTTTAGTTTGGAAAGTAGTCAGCTGACAACACAGGGCAATGCAATGCCCTGTGCTTCTGAACAGACTTTCGCATGATAACAGATCATCTTGTAAAATCAGGGTGCTTGCTGAATGGGAGGGCTATCATGATTTCATGTGGGATTAGCACTGGCAGAAGAACCTGCTCTGAGGGAAACATCTTGCCAAGATTTATGCAGGTAGTGGCAGGATTAAAAAAATAGTGCATGTGGCACATTACAGTGAACACACGAAGAGTCTTCCTAATTCCCTTACTCTACCACATGAACCCAGTTACACACCCTAAAAAACATGTTCCTTGCACAAAGGATCAGAATAAAATACTGTCTGGCGTAAATCTATTCCTGCTTGTGAAGGTAAATTTAATCTGTTCTCCTTCAAATTTCTTTTCTTCTGCTGCTTTTATCTTTGTGAAAGTTTTCCTTGATGACTCCTCTGTCATCAGTCTGGCTATGACAGGTGAAGATCATAAACCCGGCTAACATCACAAGTTCTAGGAACATGGCCTTGGTATCTTCCTATCTTGGCTGGGGGCAGCATGGAGTTACAGAACCCTAACTAGAGTGCAGTGTTTCATTGGCTTTTCCAGACCTCTTCTGTGCGATTGTTTTGGGGAAAGTTATGGATCTAGGCCAAAGGAACTATATTCATAACATCCACTATTTAAGCCTCTCACTCATGCTCTTTCCTTGCAGCAGGAACTGACATACTGTCAAAGTCGACAGCACTATTCCAGTTTATTGCACCAGAAGACCTGGTCTTTTCTTTCTTCCCACCTCCTGAGCTCGGCTGCTCCCATTATATGAGCCGTGTCTCACTCCTGTCCTTAATAAAATCTCCATGCTCCATATGCTCCCTCAGCATCGCTTTGATTAGTGCTCCCAGAGTCTTCCTCACTGCTGACGTCAGGTGCGTGCACAGCTCTGTAATTTCCCGACAGCCCTTTTCAAACACTGGCTTTTAATCAGGTGCTCTGTTTCAGCAGCACTTCCTTCTCTCACAGAGTGTCTTTGAAGTGAGGCCGCTGATAGTGGTGGGGTTCCTTCTTTGCTGCCCTTTTCTGTTGTTTCCATACAGGATTCTAGGACAGAATTTCGTAGCTTTTCAGATGCTCTGATTTTTTTATTTTTTTATTTTTTTTTTTTTTTTTTCTGTGTCGTGATCCTAATTTCCTTCAGGATTTCTTCTTCCTCTCCTGGGAAATTTGTCTCTATTTCTGGCATCTGTCCCTCCTAACCCTTCCCACTTCTTTTCCCTTCCAAAGAGAGGGGAAAATAATCCATTTAATATTTTTCTGTAGTAACGTCTATCTCATCTGTCAATAAATTACCCTTTGCCATCTCTGGGAGACCCCTTTGTCTCCCTTCACTGACCTTATTCTGTACCTTGCCTGTTTTTTTTTTAAAGGGAGGATGCAATATCCCTGGGCTGTCATTCCATGAAGAACAGCTGTCATTCCTCCCATAGTGTATGCGTATGTGTTTGGGGAGGGAGGGGAAAGGGAGGGGGGAATTAGGGGAAGATGGGGAGCTGCCATGGGGAAATATGATGGTCCTATTCAGCAGTGAATATTTTTTCATTCATGATATTCAGATGCAATTCTGTCTTTTTCTTCCAGTGGTTTTAGACATTCATTTTCTGATGAACAGAAATATAGCACTCAGATATCTGAAATATAACAACAAGAATATTTATGAAAGCAAATATTTTTAAAGTCATTATGTGTGCATTTTATACATTTCTAATTTCTTCACTGTCTGCAACTGTGAAGGCTATCTCATTGTCAGAGCTGTGGTCTGATATTACAGAGTAGGATTCAGGAAGCATATCTACAATTAAAAAAAAAACAAACTACTTTTCCATATATTTTGCAGTGCTACAAACTAAAACGCTCACTGAGAGGGTTAAAGAGCATTCTGTAGTTCTGCAACTCACTAGCTGTGCAGACCTGCATGAAGAAGAGACAGACCCATGAATCCACCAATTCCTGCGCTGTCCTTACTCCTCCTTGTGCTGTTTGAAGCACTGCAGAATCCCAGGGAAGTCATGACAGAGCACTCTCTGTGTATCTCGTGGTCCAAGTGCTGCTTTGTGCTGGTCACACATAGCACGGGCACAAGTTTCCCTCTTCCTGCCCCTGCTCCCCCACACAACCTAATCATAAATTAGTACAGTTTGGAAAAGCAAATTCTGGCTTTGATAAAATTTTACCAATATCTATAAAGAAGTAAAAGAAAAAAATCAGCTGAAGATTCCTTCACCTCTGTAGTGCATGGTAATTGCACTTCTTAATGCATTTATTCTCACTATGTGGATGTGAAATGAGGAAATGCAGTTATTATCTGTGATGCAGATGTGCATTAGAGACACACCAAAGTGACCTGAAAGTACAAGATATAGCACATGGCAGGACCCTAATTCTCCAAGTATCTGACTCAAAAACGTGGTTGAACACACCATGACTCTTGTTATAACCATCCTGGGATTTTACTTTGTTTGGAAACCAGTGACAGGCACCATGTGTGTGCCACATGCCAAATCCAGATAGGGACAAAACCAGGGCACCCCTATGGATCTGTGATCTTGGAGATGTTCCAAGGCCCCAGATTAGGCAACACTAGAGAGACACTTGCTCATGCCAAACCAAAAAGGATATCTAGGTGTGACATACGTATCAAACTTGTGACTTCTTTGCCTTGTGCTAGCAGGACACCAGCAGAACATCTTTTCTCTTAAAAGCACTACACTATTTATTTTACAGCTGCTTTGTGAGTAATGTCCACTCTGGCCCTTTCTATCTCACCTGATGGCTGACTTTCAGTCTCTGTTGGATGTAGCTGCCCTAACTCAAAAGGTTAAAAAAAAAAAGGTTGAAAACGCATCTCCACAGTCAGAGGTAATAAATTCTTTAGCTACCATGGCAAAATACATTGATACAATCTTGACTTTAATCACTCGTTTCTGCAGTCCTCAGTCCAGGATATCAGAGTAAATTGGTATCAGCTGAAATCAGATTTACATTAGTGCATCAGGCTATGAGCTGAAACAGCAGCGGACACGGGATTCATGTGGCCGTCTCTTTTTTGGGTTAGCTATCTCCAGCACGTTAGTAATGCAGGCAGCTCAAAACAGTAGTATCTCTAACTTCTCCAGGGTAAATCACTAGGGCTTGTGAACCAGAGCCTTTATTCTCCTGTAAGATCACAGTGCTGGAAACAGTCTTGTGCCTTCAGGCACTAAGGCTCTGTCTGCATATGGAAATAGGATTTTGAAATGTGTTCTCCAACTGGTAACACCAATCCTGCTCCAATCACTGACTGCAATGCTAGGAGTCTACTGAAGAATGGCTCCTGGCTACTGCTGTCTTCAAGACTATGCCATGTTAATTTTGCAGGTCTTTTGTAAAGAGACACCTGTGGCAACTGGCAAGAGTATCTGCACAAGGATCACCAGCCTTAGGGCTGAGAAACTGTTAAACAGCCTTATTAACAGAATATTAAAGCCTTGATGAGTGAGCGTGGGTGGAAAAACTGCTCCAAAAGAGGTTCCTTTTTCTCATTCTATTCCTGTAGTTGAATCCTTATCTCCTGGATAAATAAAAACAAACCTCCCCAGTTATTCTTGTTCTTGTTCACCTTTTGACTCTTGATTAGATTTACTGCAGATACATCCCTTTGGCAATGAAAGTGGAATCAACACATTTCTGATGCACTCCAGTGGAATTCTTTCCCCTTGCTCCACCTCAGCAAAGCTCCTCCTTTTCTGAATGCCTGTTAATTACCCATCCTTCTAGATCATGTCTGAGATACACCTTTCTGAGGGATCACTCTCACTCTGATCAGTGGACTGTTCTGTATCACTTGGAATCTTTATTTTTAATCCTCAGAACTTGGAGCCAAACTTGATACCTTTCTGAAGAGAGAAAATCATGGATAGCTGTCTCACTCAGCCTGCTTCTCTTTTCAGTGTTTTCCCAGATGAGGCCCCAGGATTATTGCAAACCAGTCCCAGGAAGAAATGCTGCTCAATTAGGCAAAAAGAAACTCGAAGGAAAAAAGGAGTAGAGCCAGCAAATTGCTTGAGATAACAATCTCCCCCCATCCGTGTGTCTCTGTAACTAAGAGGATTAGCTGAACTTTCTGTGTCACACCAAAACTGACAATAAGCAACAGTGACTTCCCCCCGCTGGCACTTGTACCTTCGCATGTTTCATTTTCTTGCCCATACTATGCCTTGCCCCTTGCTGATAGTATGACAAACTTGGGGATGAACATGACGGCTCTTTCCTTTAAGAGTTATGGCTCAAAGCCAAACAAAATCCAACTCTAGTTATTACATGCTCTGTTTCCTCCTAATGACTCACTTCTAACAGTATAAGCCAATCAAGGAAACATGGGAATATGGCCTACTTGATCTCACTTAATGCAAACAGCAGTCTCAGGTCTGCTACCACAGGAGTGGGCATAAAGGCATCCCTTGGGAGAAGGACCAAACCTGTAGAATATATAAAGCAGAGGTTTCACCAAAATTCAAAGTGGACGAGGCTCCATGTAGATACAGAACTGCCAGCAAGGAGCTGGATGTTTATTTCACGTAAAGATTTATCATTGTGTGGTAAGGGGACTACCCAGGCTACTTTTTCAGTAAAAGTAAATTAACTTGGGTAAAGGACTTTGTTGCCGGTTATGGAATCAGCTCCATGTTCCTCTGACAACAGTGTACAGACATGGTAGAAAGAATGTGGCTTGTGACTGAAGATGATCAAACATCAAATAATTGCAGTTCCTACAGTAACCAGATTCCTTTTTGCTGAGCTGTGTAGAGCTTCACTTTAAACTAGGTGAGCAACTCTTTTCCAGGAGCCTGCCACAGAACTTGTAGAAGAAGTTCGTTCTAAAAGAAGAAACAAAGCAGAAGCATTCTCCCATCGAAACATGCTTCTTCCCCTTCTCCACCCCGAGTTTCCACAGCAGACCACAGCAGAAATTGATGGAAATATGAAAGGTGAATGTCTCTGATACCTGAAGGGCAGCACACAGGCACACTGACCAAGTAAGCAGCTGTGCAACAGCAAGGAGGAAGCAGAAAGCAGGAGAAGGCAGAAGCAGTAATACTTTGACATGAATGTAAACTACACACCAACACTTTAAAAAGGAATGTTGTGATAAACCAAATTGAGATGTGGGACTCAGGTGATCACCACCAGGTAGGGACTGAGGGAAGATGTTGGCAGAGCAAAGTTTGCCAGAAATACCAGGGTTGGAGCATAAAATGTGTGGGGTTTGCCCGTTTTTGTAAAGTATTTTACTGAAATAGACATCTGTGCTGTGTACCCTCTCACTGCCAAGCAAGTCCCTGAACCTAAATGAAATGACTATGGCATTTCTGCCATGCTAAATGCTGCGAGCAGATACTCTCAAGCCAAATAAATTCAGCAAACTAGTGGTCCCTGTACAGCTTTATTTGACATCAAAGGGTATCGTGTTGTGGGGGAGAAATAGCTCCAGACAGATTTAGACTTTTACTCCAAAAGTCTGTTCAGACTGGGGCACTGTAAAAAAGGCCCAGTGTATTGCCATGAGGTAAGACAGTCTTGTCATTCTATAGCAACCCCTGTCTCACCTATATGGAGCAGCAGTTTTAGTTCAAAGGGATCTAGGTCCATTCTCTTTCCCTATTTACATGAAATGGGACTAGAGTGGAGTGTGGCAGCCTTTCAACAGCGCCCCACAGCACTGCAAGAGTTCTGCCTAGAGAGTGAAGGACACCGTGTCCAATTGAAATTACAGAGGAATTTGGGGTAGGCAGAATGTAATTACACAATTGGAATTGAAACTGTGAAATTAAAAGGAAATATTCAAGGATGAAGGGGCAGAGAGAATCCCTAATCTCCAGCCAGGCTAGGCTGTGTGCCAGAAAAGTCCCTTTCTGAAGACGGAATAAGCAAAGAGCCAGTCCTGGAAGAAAAGGAGGTGGAGAATAAAGACAATGTTTTCAAAAGCACCCTAACTCCAGCTGTGTGTTTGTTTCATGGGCTACATCTATTCTACAGAAAACCCTGCGGTTGCTAAAAGGCATCAGATGCGTCCCTCTTGGCCCCCTCTTCACTGAGGTCAAAAACAATTTGGTTCCTCATGTAAGCAGCACCAAAGCATTCCCAAGGTGTACAGCAGAAAGTGTGCTGCATGACTGGTTGAAAAAAGGAGTTCAGCTCTCTTTCATATAGGTGCAAAATGAAGAGTTTGTCCTCCTATATAGGGTCTGTCAGTCTGCAGGCTTTTTCCTAAGTCTTAGTTAATAATCATCATAACAAAAAATACTATGTATTTTTAAGGGTTCCCTCTGCAAGAAAGAGAAGGCAAAGAAAACCACTGAAAACGGATCTGTGGCAGTTTTGACTGGCAACTTGATTCAGGCAATTGCAAATCCAACTCCCCAAGAGAGCAGAATCAAGTTGTAGGGCACCATTGTTGTTCCTCTTGAGAGACTTGAGAGACAGGTAAAGATGGAGCCAGTCTTGTGGACCTCCAGGAAAGGAACAATGATGACAAGCTGACAGGGTCAATCAAGGCACAACAAAGAGAACTGTGGGCTCCTCTTCTTGGGCTGCCCAGCCACACATGCAACTGAAGACAAGTTACTTTAATTTCTCTGCCTTAGTTTACCATTGCTAAAAAAAAAGCACAGTAGTAATTTCCTGAATCTTTGAAGTTGATGATTTGTAAGATGTAACTGATTAAATTGGAAGGAGCTCAGATGCTGCATTGATGACCACCATTGCAAAGCACACAAAAAACTTAGCTAGAAAAAAAGTAAACACGGCCAAAACATCAGTGAGAAATAGACCCACCTGAAAAGATGTGTCCTCTTAGTCATTACTTCTCCCTTTCCTGAGGATGTGTGAAGGTTCTGAAGTATGTTGGGTTTTCATTTTGGTTTGTTTTTTTTTTAATATGAAAATCAAAACCATGTTTCTTTTCAACTGTGTTCCACTTATCTCAAAAAAAAGCATTTAGCTGCACCTGGGAGGGGCAAAGTATTATGAGATGGCACAACTTTCCTGCTACGACTCCATTAACTGGGAGGTTCACAGGATTGGCGACAATTCTCAGAAACAAGAGATTCAGGGTCAGCCTTTCTCCAATCCTAAAACAATAGAAGAGGGAGAGAAACAGAGCTAGAAAGCAATCTGTTCAAAGGCAGCCAGAGGAGTGTGTAAGGGAAAACAACAGCCTATACATACAATGGCCAGTCACCATTCCTCTTCTGGTGTTCATGCTTAGTACCCACAAGACATGTAGAAAGGAGCTCTGAGGAGGGGGCAGAGCATAACACTGGAAAGAGACAGTACTGGTGGGTGCCAAGCCTCAAGGGCAAGGGTGGACTATCTCCTCCACACTCCAGAACAGGAGGAGGGTGGGGAGCAGCACTGGGAGAGAAAGGAAAAACAGCTTTGTGGTTAAAGTACTGAGCTGCTCAGCCTCCGAGTGCCTAGGCCAAGGTCTCGAGTCCCACTAATGATGTCTGCTGTGACACTGCAGGAGCTATGCAAGGTCTCTATATTGCTTTTTTCACTTCTCCTCAATCAAGGAGCTACTAATCCTACTTTTCCTTTCTTCTTTGCCTGCCATCTCTTGAAATTGTAAGCTTTTAGAGGCATGGACTATCTTGCTCTTTGTATCAATAGCACATTCAAGAAATCAGACTGTAACCTCTGTAACTATTATAGAGACTGTAACAGGGCCACTGATGGTCTCTCTCTATAAGGGTGTGTATTATACATGAAAAATGGTAAACAGACGGATATATATAAAGGTAAGTTTAATTAAAAGTGAGACACTGAGCGGTCTGAAAGTGAAAGGAATGGAGAAGTTTTGGGGAGGTATGCATGAAAACAATAAGGGGCAAAGAACGACTGTTTTTGAGGCAGAAGCCTCCACTGCAGTATCTGGAGGATCAAAGGGAAAGCTGAAGCAAACATGGCTCTAGAAACAGGGCCTCCTTGAGAAGAGAAATCTGATGTGAAGAAAACATGATAAGAGTGAAGGGACATTGTGTGAGAAAAGCAGCATCTGGGATTCACATCTGAGTAGCACAGTGGAATTGGAGCAGAGCAGATAAGTTTGCTCTTAATTTTTCTATACAGGAGAGCTCTGCGGGTGTGGGGGGGGGAAGCGAGGAGGAGAATTTCCTTTGAGTGTGCATTTTGCTTAAATACTGCAATTTGTGTTTCTTTGGCCCTGCATTGCCACCTTGTCTTTCTTTTGTCCTCTGCCTCCCGACCTTAACAAAAAAAAAAAAAAAAAAAAAAAAAAAAAAAAAAAAAAAATCTCTGAAACACTACCACATTAATTATATAAGAAGTTAGAAAATACAGAAGGTAATCTAGCCATTACAGAAAATTTGGGGTTACAGGCACAAGCAGAGCAGGCCAAAGAGGGCTAAGAACTAGGAGGTATCTGGATCAAACCCAGAACAATGGACACAGATACACCACAGAGCTCTAAAACATCCCGAAATACTACCTCTTCCCTTTACAAGTGTGTGGATCTGGATTCTTTTCCACTGCCAGAAAATATTTTAAAGCAAAATTCCTGCAAGAGTTGATTCTACAAGGGTGACAAGTCCAGTCAGAGTCCTGCAAGGTGCCTGTTGCTTTGGGCTCTGTTTCATCAGAGGATGTCAGTGTGTCTTAGCCACCATTGTGAGCCCAACCTTGCTGACTGCAGCCGAACAACTCGGCTCCTCACTGAAATCTTTTTGTGAAATGAACCTAGAGTGCTCAGGTTCTCGTGTCATCTTTGTGTCCAGTTATCTCAAATTTCAAGTAATTGAGCAAGTTGCTCAGGAGGAAGACACCAGTCAGGCACTATGAGGCAAGTAATGTCAAATAATATGTTTGCAGAAATCTCTTTGCAGACAACTCATAACTGAAACAGAGGTAAAATTTTATCTGATAAATTATTCATCGCTAATGATTTGGCCAGCTTTCCTGGATATATAGCCACAGGGATGTATGACACCTTGGGGAAGGCATCAGATAGAGATGCATTCAAACTAAACTATAGAATAGGATGCAGACGCAGCTCCAGAGCAATGTTTAAAGAGGGAGGGAGAGCAGCTATGTGGCCAAACAGAATTGTTATCTTTATAGCTGGTCAATTAGAAAACACAGAGCAGGTCAGTAACTACCAGAAAAAAAACCCACTAGTAACTACTTGTTTTCAGACAGCTTTTCATTAGCAGCTGTGGGTTCCAGCACAGAAGTGCAGACCGAGAGCAAAGGCTAAATCAGGTGTGGTAATGGAAGCACATTTTTCCCAATGAGAAGCTGCTACTATCAGGGAGGTTACTAGCATGTGGGTCTGAGAAGACTCTGCGGGTGAGATGGGAAGATATGGGAGAGAATATTCAGCATAGGCAGGATTAGAGCTGTGGAGTCTTAATCTAGGCAGCCCTTTCTCTACACCTTTATCTGTCATGATGCAGCCACTGTGTGCTGCAGTGCTGGTATAACCTGGCCATAAAACTGGATTAACTGGCCCACGAGGATCATGGCTGAACAGAAGAGGAGCACGAAAATATGCCTTTGTTTACATGCTCATTTCTTTGAGTGAAATGCAGATCTTCATGGGACAAAGTGCTTAATCACTGGTATGGAATACCATCAAATGAATATGCAAGAGTAGAATTAGTGTTAGGGAAAGATTTTTGCTCGTTCATAGCGCAGTCCATTTCTACCAGTTTTCTGCACTATCAAGAGGCTATTTTTGTAGTATGTATTAAAAAAAAACCCACAAACTTATTACCAGAGGAACTTATATTTAAATAAAAATGTCAAAATTACCTTTCTGATTCAGTCCTTGGAGAGGAACCCTGCTGTCTCCCTCCTTCAGCCCTTCCTTTTTGGCTCTTTGCTACCAATGAAAAAAATCTAGTGACTGTCTCTGATTCGTAATTTCTTCAGGAGCAGCGTGCGAGAACGGATCCTTGACAGTTTCTCGTTTTTCAACAAGGTTTTGTGCCCCAGAAGAAAATTCAGTTTGGACACGGACCCATTGAAGTTAATGACTCTGTGAAAATGTTGAGTGCTTAATGAATATCACGCTGTACCCTCTTCCATTTATTTTTTCTTTTTCTGGGTGTACATTACAAAGCTTAGGGATAACATGTATTTTTGCTATATTAAGAATGTAAGCAAGCTTTATTTTTATTCTGTCAAATCTGACAAGAATCAGCAGTGTTGCCATTCTGCCTGTTTAGCCGATTTCTTGTCCTGATTTGGAAGTTTTGGATCTAAAGCTAATGTCAAGTCTCTCTAGTCTCTGTTTACTCCCTTTTAATGAGGGAAGCATGAAGCCCCAACTCCCATCATTCAATTTTCAGATTAGTAAAATTTGATGTGGAGAGTGCATGAGGATAAAATACTAGAGAAAGACACCCCAGGAGCACTGTACTGCCCCATGAGGGGTATGTTACAGGGGGTTTCTTAACAGAGCAAGAATCCATTCCCTGTGATTTTCTTTTCTGAAGGAAAACCAGACCACCACTCACGTGCCCTTCTCCACGGACAAGTGAAGGTTTTTGTTATTTCATTTTCTCTGTATGCAATGCCTTTTTATTCACAGGGGATTAATTTTGCTCTGAGCTTGGCGAGTACACATCGTGCAGACACAGTTGCAATAGGTATTTTCACACAACCACTTGCAGATACAGCTCTTTTCGAAACGCCCTTTCAGGCTAACACTTGCATTTGAAGACGTTGTCATCTACTTGCCTCTCTTCTACTACCACCGTTAACTATTTGCGCTACTCCCTGCCCGTCTGGCGGCTGAACAGTTAACGAAAGCTGTACGAGGCGAGGCAGGCTGGAAATACCACCCGTTTAGCTGTGAGCCGCTCCTCCCTGTCGCTTGTGCCTGCCCCGCCGCCGTTAACCCCTAGCGGCCTTCGCTCCGCCACGAAGCCCCCGGCGCCTCAGGTGGCACCCCCAAAACGCGCTCAGCCCGGCACAGCGATTGGGTGGGGCGAGACCCAGAACGCCCTGCACCATTCGCCACCCCCGGCCACAGACCGAGGGGCTTAGTGCGCCCCGCTCCCTCCGGGCGGGCCCCACTGCGCAAGCGCCCGCACCCCCTCCCCCCCGACACAGAGGCGCGCGGGCCTATGGCGGGGAGGGGGGGCCGCAACTGTAACGGTGGTGGCGCGCAGCGCGACGGTTTACACGTTAACGAGCCCTCGGCCAGAGGTGAAGGGAAGGCAGCCGCGCGCCTGCGCAGTGTCGCCCGAAAGCTGCCGCGGGGTGGGGGGGGTGGGCCGAGCGAGTGAGTCTCCTTGCTCGGCGCGTGCGCGGCGGCGCATCTCACGCTCGACTGGGAAGCGGCCGGGGAGGGCGGGGGAGGAGGAGAGGCGCAAGGGAAGTTCGCGCAGGCGCAGAGCAAGGCCGCGGCGCAGTCTGTTGGCGCAGGCGCAGTAGGGCAGCGGGGGGGAGGGGGTCGCGCACGGCT